>CATIWM010353987.1:0-56289 GCA_949671775.1 Mallotus repandus | reverse complement strand
TAACTTTTTTTTGCTCAATATTTTTTTATTTTTAAGGTATCGTCTTTATTTTATTCCCAATATTTTCTTTTTTTTTTTGCATAATTTTTTTTTCTCTTAAGACTTTTTTTTTTCAAATGAATAATTAAGAACTAAATATTTTCAATTGTTTTTAAACCAAGCAATAAATAACTTCAAATATCGTAACAACAATTAAAAAAATAAAATTTTCTCATTTTATATTCTTAAAGAATAAGGATTTTATTTTTTTACCTTTAATTTGTTTATTAAAATGTCTAACAACTTCTTTTTTTTAAAAAAAATATTTGATATTTATTGATTATCAATATGTAACAAGTTTACAATTCTTATGATGTATTTGTAATATCAACAAAAAAAGTCGAAAAAATAAAAAAAAATCAACAAACAGAAAAAAAAACAATTGAAATAACAAAACAACAAAAATCAATAAAAATTTATGTTGTTGATTGTTATTTATTTTTGTTTATTGTCGTTTAATTTTGTTGATTTTTTTATTTTTAAATCATTTTTCATTATTAATGACAAAATAAAGGCTATAAATAAAATTTTTACTTTTATTAGTATAAATGATAAAAATAATAATTTTTTAATATATCTCATATTTTTTATTGTTTTTATTGTTATTTTTTTATTTTTAACAAAAATTAACAAATATAAATAAAGAGAAACAATAAAAACAATTGAAAAGATACAACTGAAATAACAAAATCAACAAAAGTAACAAAAAATATAAATAAAGAGAAACAATAAAAATAATTGAAAAGATACAACTGAAATAACAAAATCAACAAAAATCAACAAAAGTAACAAAAAATTGCAGTTGTTGATTTTTGTTTATTGTTGTTTATTTTTGTTTATTTATGTTGATTTTAGTTATTTTTTATTATTTTTTAAATTATTTTTTTCATTATTAATGAAAAACTAAAGGCTATAAATAAATTTTTTACTTTTATTAGTATTAATGATAAAAATAATAAACTTTTTATATATCTCATACTTTTTATTGTCATTTTTTATTTTTAACAAAAATCAATAAATTTAAATAAAGACAAACAACAACAATTGAAAAGCAACAACTAAAATAATAAAATCAACAAAACAATAAAAAATTTTTTGTTGTTGTTTGTTGTTTTTTCAATTTTTTCATCATTAATAATATAATTAAGACCATAAATATAATATTACTTTTATTAGTATCAATAATAAAAATAATAATTTATTTGATATATTTCATAATTTTTGAATAGTTTTACTGAAAAAATAATTATTGAATACTCTGGATAATTTTTACTTTAATTAGTTTAATTTCTAAACTCTAAATAATTATAAAAAAAATAATTATTAAAGACTATAAGTAATTTTTTGTTGAATTAACTTAATTTTTATATTTTAAATAATAGTAAGTTTTAAAATTAAAAAAATTATTATTTAGAATATAAAATTAAATTATTTAAAATATATAAATCAAATAAATACATAAAATCAACTTAAATTAAATATATCTTCAAAAATAATAAATAAATAAATTAATTAAGAAAAAATGAAAAAAATATATAAAAATCGCGGATATTGAAATCAAATTTTTAAAAAATAGACCAAATAAAAAATAAAAATGAAAAGAGAAAAGTTAAAACTGAAAAAAAAAAAAAAAAAAAGTTTCCAGCCGTAAATGATAATATTTCCTTAGAGAACAATGCCAAGTCCGGTTACAGATGATAGAGATAAACCTCAAAAACCCCTCCTTTGGTAGTATATAGTACATTTCACACGTCTGATACATCGAGTCCCACTGCATAAAGCTCTAACCTTGTCTCTCTAATGTTGAGATACTTTGAGCAGAACCAAAGAATCCAGAAAAAATGAACCTATCAGTTCCATACAAACAGAATCCACTGCTCAATACTTCACCCTTTCTACTTCAAACCATTCCAACTACCATTCTATTAAAACCCAGAATTTCCCATAAAACAACCATTTTTAGAATTTGTTCCTCTGCAAATCAAAATGGGTCTGATGAATTTTCTTGGCCGCGTATTACTCGGGCGTTTCAGCTGGGGTCGGAGCGTTTTTTGCTCAAACTTGGTGAGTCAGTGAAGAGGGAAACTGGGTTTGATTTTGAAGGGATTAATGTGAAGGTGGGGGAGTTTGTGGAGAGCTTTAAGGATCAGGCTAAGAAGGGTAAAGCTGAATTAATTCGGTTTAGGACCGAGTTTGTTGATTGGAATAGCTGGGACCGTTGGAAGGTAATTAAGAATCAAAATGTGAATTTTAATAATCTAAAGTTGGAACTAAAATTACTTTTTTCACATTTCAATTTTTTTGGTTGTAGATTGCTTTGGAAAACTAAACTATGATAGTTATTTGTTATTCTCAGGACTTCAAGAATTGGAAGCCTAAACGAGTTGGTGTGTTAATCCTCTATGTTCTGGTTATAATGTTTTCTTGCCAAAGGATGTATATTGCTATTCGAGCTCCATTCCTGGACCGTGAAAAAAGAGAGTTAGCTGAGGCTTATATGGATGCATTGATTCCTGAGCCATCTCCTGTTAATGTTAGAAAGTATGCGCTGTCTCTCTTCTTCCTCGTATGATTGCATGGTGTCTGTGAGGTTGCCGAAGTTAATATACTTTTTTGTTACAGCATAAAGAGAAAAAAGAATTTAATTTGTATTGAACGAGTCATTTATGGGACTAGATTGAGTAATTCCTTTTACAATAGGGAGCACGACTTGCTTGCCTGCTTCTGAGTTTTCTTTACAAGTGCAGGTTCAAGAAGGGTATGTGGAGAAAGGCAATGCCTAAAGGCTTGAAAATGAAGAAGTTTGTAGAAGGGCCTGATGGAACACTGATTCGTGATACTTCTTATGTTGGAGAAGATGCGTGGGATGATGATCCACTGACTTCTCAAGAGAAATTGAAACAAATTATTGAAAATAATATGAAATTGAAGCTAGAAGAAAAGAAAGAATTGAAGGAAGATTTGGGCGTTTCAGGTTAGTCTGCTATCATGTACACATGAATAAATATGATGCAAACTGGTATATTTACTATGCTTTGAGCTTTGATTCATTTTTTTTTTTTTTTTAATTTCTTTCCGCCATTACTTCTCATTTATCAGTTAATTGTTAATGCAAATTGGGTGCCAGAGGGCTTTAGCATGTAGTATTAGCTGTTTTTGATGTTCTGTCACTGTCTACTTATTTACTTATTCTCATGTTTGCTTGTCAGGCAACGTTCAAAACAGTCAAGGAACTTGGCGTGAAAGGCTTCAAACATGGAAGGAGATACTGAGAGAGGATAAGTTAGCTGAACAATTGGATGCCTCAAAAGCAAAGTATGCAGTTGAATTTGACATGAAAGAGGTTGAAAATAGTCTTCGTAAGGATGTGGTGGAAAAGGTCACGGACACACAAGGAGCCAGGGCTTTATGGATTGCTAAGAGATGGTGGCGTTACCGTCCGAAGCTTCCATACACTTATTTTCTTCAAAAGCTTGATTGCTCTGAGGTATGTGCTCTTCTCCTTTGTTTAATGTGTAATTATAAGTTAAAATTTACTTTTTCAAGTCTAGAGATCATATGAAGAAGACATGTCAACACAATCAGTTGCAATAGAATTACTTTGCTTTCTGAAAATGATGCCAGCAAGTAACAAATTGCAGCTTATGCAAGCAAAACTTTGATGTTCATAAAGTTGATTTGAACATCAATAGAGTGGCTGGTCTGATGGTGTGGATTATCTTCTCCAGGTAGCTGCCATTGTCTTCACAGAGGACCTGAAAAGGCTGTATGTAACTATGAAAGAAGGTTTTCCATTAGAATATGTTGTAAGTCTGGCGCCTCATTGTTGTAGTCGACTGAATTATATATCTTGTGTGGAATTGATTATTGTTTGCATTTGACAGGTTGATATTCCCCTTGATCCATACTTGTTTGAGGCAATCTCAAGTTCTGGAGTTGAAGTCGATCTCCTTCAAAAGCAGCAAATCCATTATTTTTTGAAAGTTGTGATTGCATTGTTGCCTGGGTTATTGATCCTGTGGCTTATAAGGGAATCTGTGATGCTATTGCATATCACTTCTAATCGTTTTCTGTACAAGAAGTATAATCAACTTTTTGATATGGCGTATGCAGAAAATTTTATTCTGGTAATGCTGAATTCCTCTTTACACATTCCAGTTAACTTCCTGTACATGCTATTTCTGATTATCACTGCATTTCAGCCAGTTGGAGACGTGGGTGAAACAAAATCAATGTATAAGGAAGTGGTACTTGGTGGTGACGTCTGGGATCTTCTTGATGAAATAATGATTTATATGAACAATCCTATGCAATACTATGAAAGAGGAGTGAAGTTTGTTCGGGTAATTGTTTATTTCTTTGCTAAATGGAGGCAGGTTTATTGTAGCTTTTTTTGAATAATCCTGGAGCTATTGTTTGAGTTGTTGGAGATGTAATAATCACAAAGTGCATCATGACTGTGCATTACAGGGTGTTCTTCTCTCAGGACCTCCTGGAACAGGGAAGACACTTTTTGCAAGGACACTTGCGAAGGAAAGTGGATTGCCTTTTGTTTTTGCTTCTGGGGCAGAGTTTACAGACAGTGAAAAAAGTGGTGCGGCAAGGATTAATGAAATGTTTTCAATTGCTAGAAGAAATGTAAGCATTCTAATTTGCAAGGGCAATATGACTAGTTATGGTGTCTGGCATAATTTCCCCACTATGACCATGACAAACAATTTTGGAATTTAATTGCCCTAGTTGAAAGATAATGGATATTGGTATCTTTCTGAAAGTTTAGATTTTTCTTGATGCTTACGTTTTCTTATATTTATTATTTATAATTTTAGTCTACAAATGCTGCTAAATGATATATTATATTCTAGGAAGGCACAGAAAGTAGTTATACTTGGACATACTCTTTGTGCAGGCTCCTTGTTTTGTTTTTGTGGATGAAATTGATGCCATTGCTGGAAGGCATGCAAGGAAGGACCCACGAAGAAGGGCAACATTTGAAGCCCTGATTGCACAACTTGATGGGGAGTGAGTGTATTACTTCAGCTTCTTGTTCGTGAGCTCATTTTCTCTAGTATTGTGCACTCTAGGTTTGCTCAAAAGCCAAACTATGTTTCAGCTGAAGCTTACATATATTGTCATCTTGTTGTCTCATTTGATTGTGTCATTTTGCAATGAAAATATCTCATTACCATAACACTGCAGCTAAAGCTGCAATGTAAGACATCTACATCATGGTTGGATTTTATTATCAATCATTTTCCCAGTCCTGTGTTAGCATGTCTTTGACCAAGGGAAAGCAGGTGTTCCAGGGTGTAGTTACAAATTCTTGTCATTTCTTTGTTGAGTTCATATACTCATGAATGGATATTCACCTGGAGCTTTATCTCACATAGGAAGGACAAAACTGGTATAGATCGGTTTTCACTTAGACAAGCTGTGATATTCATTTGTGCCACCAATAGGCCGGATGAATTGGACATGGAATTCGTTCGTCCAGGACGCATAGATCGCCGTTTGTACATTGGCTTGCCTGATGCAAAGCAAAGAGTGCAAATTTTTGGTGTGCATAGTGCAGGAAAGCAACTTGCAGATGATGTCAATTTTGGAGAAGTAAGTGGTTGAGCTTATTGCTTTTCTTATCTGTATCTAGTATAAGCAGTATCGTGCACGAAGGTAAGCACTAATGTAATTAACATTATGTATAAAATGAAAGGAATCACAATAGAAAACAACTGGTACTACTAACATTATGTATAAAATGAACTTTGGTATGGTTGTGGAGCATGGGTGTGGGAATGGAGTCTTAGTTGATCTTTTACACTTCATACAAAGACTTCTTGCACTTGCAATTTTCACTGAAAGATTTTAAGTTGATGGATTCTGTCTGCAAAATTTTCATAATATCATTTGGTCTCAGATGTCTAATTGTGTACTCTGTGAATTAAAAGAACCAAATTTTTCTGTTGGATCTACTGATATCTCTGCATCTACAATTGACTTGCTGCAGCTTGTCTTTCGTACTGTTGGCTTCTCTGGAGCAGATATCCGTAATCTTGTCAATGAAGCTGCAATCATGTCTGTAAGTTTAATCTTGTTGATGAAGCTACAAACATCTCCAAATTATAGTTACAGAAATGTCTTTAAGTTGATTATTTATGCTCATCAGTTACCTAAATCTGTATTGATATGGAATGAAATTTGTGGAAAGAGCCTACTTCTTATTGTTTCATTTTCTTTTATTCTGCTTTTTTCTTAAAGATAATGTTGGGGTCAATGTCCATCTTTTATATTGTTTTTAATCCTTCTTCTTTACATATTTCTCCTTCCAAAGTCTCTAATTCAAAGTTTTTCTTTGGTTTGCATCAACATGTTCATATTAGAGCAACCTGACACCAGTGCTATATCATCAAAGAAAGTATTTGGCACTTTACCACATTAAGTGAAGCATGGCTTGTACAGTTAGCTTTCTGTAAGCCACTTTTCACCCAGTTCTCTTGTTTAAATAATAAAAAAGAGAGAGGTGCGGTTCCTACATAAGAGAGTGGCATTTCACTCCTAGGATTGGACCATTACTAGTTTTTATAGTAAGATAGGTTGTGAATGCTGCTCTTAATTTGAGGTTGTACTTTAAGTACAGATTGTCTCATACAATGTCTCTGTTGCATTAATGTTATTAGACATGTTGAAGATTTCCATGAATTCTATCACAATTTGGAAAGATGTAGTTTTATTCATGTTTCAGGTGAGGAAAGGGCATTCCAAGATCAACCAAGAAGATATTGTTGATGTTTTAGATAAACAATTGCTTGAGGGCATGGGGGTCCTTCTTACAGAAGAAGAACAGCAGAAATGTGAAGAAAGTGTAAGTCTATCTGCTGTTTTTGACAGCACTTATGACGTAATTCTGCTTCGTAACTAATCATATGGCTGGCATGTCTTCATATTAGGTTTCATTTGAAAAGAAGAGGCTTCTGGCCGTACATGAAGCTGGTCATATATTGTTAGCTCACTTGTTTCCACACTTCGATTGGCATGCATTTTCTCAGCTCTTGCCCGGTGGCAAGGTGGATATTCTGTTAATGGAACTAAATTTGCAGATCATAATGGATGCTATTGAATTATTAAAGTTTTTCCTTTCTTCACATTCCCTCTCTAATGCGCAGGAAACTGCAATATCTGTCTTCTATCCCAGAGAAGATATGATAGACCAAGGCTATACAACCTTTGGCTACATGAAGATGCAAATGGTGGTAACTCATGGAGGACGTTGTGCTGAACGTCTTGTGTTTGGTGATGACATTACTGATGGAGGCAGCGATGATCTTGAAAAGATTACAAAGGTAATTCCAATGCTTTGTTTTTGTGCTTGTCTGTTTATGTGCCTGATGACCTGCCAACTAATCTATACCATGGATGATTGGCTAAAATGTGTCAGATTTAAATATTACAAGAAAAAAATAAAGGGGTATTAGCTATGAGTTATATAACTTTGGCATGCTTTGGATTCCCTTGAATGATTATTGTTTGTTCTCATTGGTGGCATGCTGGTCAAAGTTTTGTTCCTTGTCTGAACTTGTCTTTTCAGATTGCTCGGGAGATGGTAATCAGCCCTCAAAATGCAAGGTTGGGCCTCATTTCTCTAACAAAACGAGTTGGACTCATGGATCGTGCAGATAGCTCAGACAGCGGCTTGATAAAATATAGGGCATGTTCTTTATCTTATTCTGAATTTTAAGCAGAGCTGTTCTGCATTTTTTTTAGTATTGTTTATTAGATTTGATCCCATTGCTGAACCACTTTTTATATGTATTCTTTGTTATATATAATCTTAGTGGGATGACCCTCACGTAATTCCTGCCAACATGACGCTTGAAGTGTCTGAGCTTTTCACTCGAGAGTTGACAAGAGTAAGTTTTACTTCCTTGTGTATTACATAGTTGACTTGTGTTTGTAGCTACTGCACAAAAAGCTGAGTTTGATAATTGAGGAGCAGAAACTGGGTGTGCTTCTTGTGTTGTGGCGGGTTTTTTTCTATGGCCTATAGAGAATTGGCACATCATGCATAATTAAGGCAGCACTCTATGTGCCCAAAATACTTACATGAGTCAGAAAAAGTGAAGATCATTGTTGTGAGATATTTCGAGTTTTCAGTCATGTAGATCTAGTTAAATTCTTGTAACGTGATTATCAAGATTATTTACAGTTACAGCTTGGTTCAGATGATGCTAAGACAATGGCTCGCTCATACAGATGAATCTTCATATTAGTAGTTGTTACCTAATGTTGTGTTTTAGATGGTGAAAAAGTTGAATATTTAGAAGAAATTGACCTAAACATTTTTATCCTCATTGTCTGTGTAACCTCTTGGGTTACTTTTTCTTTGTTTCCTGAAATGATATTATGTAATTGATGGCAGTACATCGAAGAGACAGAAGAACTGGCAATGAAAGGACTGAGGGACAACGTGTGCATACTAGACGTGATTGCAAAGGAACTGTTGGAGAAGTCAAGGATAACTGGACTGGTATTGTGGATGATGCCCTATGATTTTATCATATTCTGTTATGGATTGTCCAACTGTTATCTGTTCAATAAATAGTCTCTAGGCACACATTTGTTTGATGCATCTGGCATGACTCTTGTTATTGGGTCTGCATCAATTACATTTAGAGCTCCTTTTAACTGCCTTGAGCAGTTAATGGTTTCCTTATTCATAGGCCACAACTGAGGTGAATTTTTTTTTTTTTCCTTTTGATTGTCAATTTAGGTGTTAAAACGGTTGCTATCTAATTCACTGTTTTATTACCATAGTGGTAGATGTGACTGTTATTGTATCTAGCATTCACACTTGCCTTTTGGAATGTTTTCAGGAAGTTGACGAGATAATGAAAGGACTTTCTCCTACAATGTTTGAAGATTTTGTAAAGCCCTTCCAGATAAACCTAGAAGAGGTATTTCTCCTTTTATTATGGCACCGAACGTTACTGATTACTGATGGAAAGGTTAAACTAAAAACCCAACGATATCATCGTTCATAATGATTTCAAGCAATGGTGGCTTGCCACTTTCAACTTTTCTTCACTGAGCTGTACATGGTTTACACACACGCTTTGGCCTTAATGACATTATGTTTTGAAGCTAGATTCTTCCTTTTTCTGTAGTCAGCGCATGCATCCATGATTGTGTATGCATTATTTTTGTGCTGGTTTATCGACTGATCATTAATTTCTGCTTTGGGGTTCTATTCTTTAGGAGGGACCATTGCCTCATAACAACAAATTACGATATCAACCATTGGATGTATATCCTGCCCCACTCCACCGAAGTTGACAAAACTATGGGGTCAATCCTTGAACACTTATTCTACACCTGGACCTGGATGCTATAATTTTAGTTCTGGGGATGGAAATTTTGTATCAAAGAGATAAAAAAATATGTTTACACTTCTTGAGCTACCAGAGTTCGTTAATAGGCATGAATTTGCCCAGCCAGAGATGAGTCCAAGCAAGGTGCATCATAGCCACGGTACACCAATTTCTTCAAGGCCACTGTGAAGACTGTTGCCTTACACTAGGTTTTCCTCTAGTGCCTTTTAGCCATGGGAAGAATCCTGAAATGGCATTATTAGCATGTTGTGTGCTGATCTTGCATGAACAATGCCGATGTTTTTCTTGGTCGGTTATTTGCTTAAGTTCCAGGAACATAATGCTGTTCTCAAACAGTTGATCTATATATGGATGCATCGATGGAGTCATTTCTATACAACAGTATCACGTGCAGAAATATAGGTGATAGGATTCTCTAAGTGCCGAGGTTTACAAAGGTTTGTTTTTACTGAACATCTTGATAAAATTTAATTATCATAAATCCTTTGTTAAAAGACTAGTTGTTTAAAGCTTCTGCAAAATATGTCAAAAAAAAAAAAAAACTCAGAACCCTTTATTTTGCTTTATTTCTTTTCATAATGCATGTTCAACGCAATACATCATGTTGGTGGTTGCCATAAGAGAGTCAAATAGTTCCAATGAGAAATTTATGCTGCAATACAAATACATCTATCCTATGGATCCCGTGAGGTTATTGCTAGTTTAGAGCTTGCTAGATGGAACTCCAACTGGTGCGTCTCTAGATCTCTTCTCCACACTTCGAGAAAGCTGCTTGACAGCATCTTTTGGTAGATGGCGAGGGCGGCTCAGCCAAAGTCCTCCATCAACAACCATAGTAGCTCCATTGACAAATTTACCTTCAAAATTTGTACAAACAGATGAGTTTTTCGAGAAGGCAAGAAAATAATTTCTCATCCTCAAATAGGAGCATTCATTAACGATTCAAAAGAACAAGATAAACAAAACTTCATGGGCTAATTGAATGACAGGAGGAGACTAAAATCTAACGAAAATGTGAAGCTTTACAAATATTTAAGCAAAAATAACTCTAGATCTTCAAATTTAAGTTATTTCCCTAGAAAAGCATGGTATAGAACTTGTTACCATCAGGTAACTTTTCTGATAAATAAGATAAAAAATTAGAATATACTCAAACCAAACCAAAGAAACAAAATTGCTTTGTTGGAAGCCGATCATAGCACTTGTAATGAAACTTACCACTTTCTTTCTATTCATTTTACACACACATGCATCAATTTGATTAGTGTGTAAGGAAAAAGCTCACTACTCCAAATGTATATGAGAAATCAGTGACAATATTATCAAGTAAAGCGAGAAATCCAAAATTAGATACTACGTCAATAAGGTTGCTAACCAGCATCAGATGTAAGGTAGAGAGCAGCCATGGCAATGTCCCATTTCTCCCCTAGTTTATACAGTGGCATGTAATCTCTCGCTTTGCTATTCATCTCGTCAGGTACAAGTTTACTCATGCCAGGAGTATCACCGATTGGGCCAGGTGCAATCCCATTTACTCTAATATCATAATCTGTTCCCCACTCCAATGCCAGATTTCTAGCAGCGGCATCAACAGCTGCCTATTTGAAAAATGTCATTATAAAAAGGTTCAACTTGATATGCCAAATATACCATGCAACTTATATGCCATGCGACAAACCTTTGCAGCAGATACATGTATCTGATACCAGGATGCTGTATAGTGCAAAGTAGCACTAATATTTAAAATTGTTCCACCACCAGAAGAGGTTCGTCCCAGCCCTCCTTTCTTGAGATATTTAAGGGCTTCATGGCACATCGTGAATGTGCCAACAGCGTCAATATCCATAACTGTAAGGGACAGTTAAAACAAGCATTTAAGTCAAAACCTGGCACAGCCTGTAACTAAAATGTGGGCAGAAAGTGTCCATACAATATTGTTAAATCAACAGAACTGTTTTCTTTTAAAAAAGGACCATTATGATTATCATCACAATTCAATTAAAGATTCTTGGTGAACTAGTAATCACCATTTTGACTTATATTAATTGATTTTGCATTTCGTGGTTGCCATATGCTGGCCTGTTTTTTCGATTTTCATGTTTTAATTTAAGGATTAAGCAGATGTTATTTAAACTATTCCAGACTAGAAAAAGATAGTGCAAAGTAGTTCTGTAACCTGTTCGAAATCCATTAGGGGACAAATCCTCCGGCGATACAAGAAAATTGCCAGCCGCAGCATTCACAAGAATGTCAATCCTCCCAAAACGTTTAAAAGTTGATTCTAAAACTCTTTTAGCATCTTCCTGCTTGCGAACATCCCCCACAAAGCCAACAGCCTGCAAATGTAACAGCCAAAGGAATGCAAATAGCTCAGATAAAAGTACAAATTGACAGGAGTGAACATACGAACAGTCATCACATATGCAATGCTAAAAGGGCTAAACCAGTTAAATAATAAGCCAAAGAAAAAAAAAGTCACATAATCACCAGATGGGCTTGTCCAAAAGCAAAGAAAATGAAAATTTGATTGAAATTGTGAATAACAGAAAGATTTTTACAGGAATTTGAAGAGAGTTGAGAAAGGAAACAGCAGAGTCGAGCACTTGCTTGCGTCTGCCCATGATGGCAACAGAGGCACCATGTTTCCCGAACTGTGTTGAGATCTCAAACCCAATTCCAGATCCACCTCCTGTTATCAAAGCTACCTTTCCTTTTAGTATATCTGCCTTAAATGGTGACTCCATTTTTCTCAATTCTCGATTCTCACTCAAACAAAGGCGCTTTCCACCACTTGTTTTGATACAAAATTTTTATATTACTTACAGGTCTGGCCGTCCACCACCAAGGACCAATTGAAAAAAGTCACGTGATAACAACGTGCGGAAATAAAACAAAAGCGGAAGCGGCTTCATTTCCGTGAAAATAACGTCCCAAAAGTAAAATTTCCCGGGAAAATACAAAAATAAAACCCCTAATCGGAAAATTCACAACTTTCTTCGTTTTAACAGGGAAAGAAAAATAAATTTCTTCACTTTCTATCAACCCAAACAGAACCCAATGGAGCAAGAAGAAAGCCAGGTCGACAAAAACTTTCCTCTCTTTAAACCATCCAAAACCCATAAACCCCTTCAAACCCCTAAAACTCCTATAACCCCAGGAACCCATATTCCTACCGATGATTTAGAAACCCCCCAAATAGAAAAAGAAAAATCCAGGAACACCGATAATCCCAGCAACACTAGTACAACTTCATTTTCTAATTTAGGTCTCGCCGGATGGGCGGTTCAAACTTGCAATGAACTGGGCATGAAGAGGCCGACACCAGTCCAAGCTCACTGCATCCCTAAAATTTTAGCGGGCAAGGATGTATTAGGGCTGGCACAGACCGGCAGTGGTAAAACGGCAGCGTTTGGTCTGCCAATTTTGCACCGCCTGGCGGAGGAACCATTTGGGATTTTTGCTCTGGTGGTTACTCCAACTAGAGAATTGGCTTATCAATTGGCCGAGCAGTTTCGTGCACTGGGGTCTTGCTTGAATTTGCGATGTGCTGTGGTTGTTGGGGGTATGGATATGCTGACTCAGGCTAAAACTTTGATGGGTAGACCTCATGTTGTTATTGCTACTCCTGGCAGGGTTAAGGTTTTGTTAGAGCAGAATCCTGATATTCCTGCTCTCTTTTCTAAAACCAAGGTAATTTTTTATTCATCTAGTGTGTGTGTGTGTATATATATATATATATGTAAAAGATGTCTTTTTTTTTTTTTTTTAAATTAGCCTTGTTGAATTTGAATATATAAATATATATATATATATATGTAAAACATGTCTATTTAAAAAAAAAATTAGCCTTGTTGAATTTTAAATATAAATGCGATCGCCGTTCCATTTTCAATGTCAGCGACTGCGACATAGAAAGTGCTTATAATGAGGACTAGCAGATTCTGCAAATTATCATTTCAAGATGAACTTTGGCTTCATGAGATCCTTATTTACTCTTCTCTTTTATTAGCAGTTCCTAGTTTTGGATGAAGCTGATAGAGTTCTGGATGTTGGATTTGAAGAGGAATTAAGAGTTGTGTTTCAGTGCTTGCCCAAAAAACGTCAAACGCTATTGTTTTCAGCAACAATGACAAGTAATTTGGAATCATTGCTTGAGCTTTCTGCAAATAAGGCATACTTCTACGAGGCTTATGAAGGCTTCAAGACAGTTGATACACTTAAACAGCAGTATATTTTCATCCCTAAGAATGTGAAAGACCTCTATCTTGTCCACATTTTATCCAAAATGGAAGATATGGGTATTCGATCGGCCATGATATTTGTCTCTACTTGCAGGTTTATATTCCTTGGATTTTAATTTTTTCTTATTTTTTTTATTCACTTATGTTTGTGTTTCTTGTTGCAATCTCTTGCATGGGCATCTGTCTCAGTGGCATCTCTGCTATTGCATTAAATAATTGCATGTCTACCTCTAGGCAGGCAGTAATATATGTATATCTATCTTTGACGCAATGATTTATGGTAGTAGATTTGCTTTCATCTGCTCATTGTCTGCTTATCTCTGTAATGTGGAAGCAGAACTTGTCATCATTTGAGTTTATTACTGGAAGAGCTTGATCAAGAACCAGCAGCATTACATTCGTTCAAATCCCAGTCTCTGAGACTTTCTGCACTGCATCGGTTCAAGTCTGGACAAGCTTCTATATTGATTGCTACTGATGTTGCAAGCCGTGGTTTGGACATTCCTTCTGTTGATCTTGTTGTCAACTATGATATTCCAAGGTTATACTTCTCAAATTATTTCTTACTCCTTTCTCAAGAATGTTTGTAAGATAGACTTTTAACTGTTGGCCATTGCAGGTATCCGAGAGATTATGTTCATCGTGTGGGGCGTACTGCTAGAGCAGGCAGAGAAGGGCTGGCCGTGAGTTTTATTACCCAGGTAACAGAGGCTCACAAGATATTTATCTGTAAGCTGTAAAGTTTAATGCGCTCCAGGGTGCTATTTTAAACCAGTCTTGGGTGGTAATGCCAAAGCATTTTTAAACAATATTCTGAGGCTAGATGTGTACAATTGGGTGGTAATGCCAAAACATTTTCTGAACAATATTCTATGTGGCCAGATGTGTACAACAATGTGTTGATTTCTCTTTTTCCTTTTTTTTTTATTTGTCCTTTTTAGTAGGCTGACTTTGCAGTAGTAAGTAGTAACGATGAGAAAATGGTATCCATTTATCATGGTAGCAGTTCTTTGATGATGCTTATGCTGCTTGTAAATATCTGTCGAGATTTTTCTTTTGATTTGAATGCAGATTGGATTCTGTTGGGATAAATAGTCACAGTTCTTAGATATTGCACAATTTGTGACACATGCAGTTGGTAGCATAAGGGATTTTGAATGGTTGCGCACCCAAAGTGCATGCACATGAATGCCCTGCTTGCACGGTGTTGCAATGATGTTAACAGCTTGTGTGCAGAATGTTGTAGATAGAGCATTATCCAATTCTGGAATAGTGGAGAACCTATGATGTGCTAGTTTTTTTACCACATGTTGCTTATATTTGTGAGCAAACTTTTCAGAATGATGTAGATCTCATTCATGAGATAGAAGCCGTTCTTGGAAAACAACTGGAGAAGTTTGAATGTAACGAGAATGAGGTCCTTTCAGAGATTACAAAGGTAAGACTCATATTCATTTATTGCTGAAAAAAATATGAATTGAGAAGGTTAACAAATTAATGTATGTGTGTACGTGTTTGCACTTGTGCAAGCATGCAATTGTATTGAGCTGTTGGCTTATATATATTGATCAACTGACTTAAAAAGAAAAAAATTTGCAGGTTTACAAAGCTAAACGTGTGGTAACAATGAAGATGATGGATGATGGGTTTGAGGAGAAAGAAAAAGAAAGGAAAAGGCAAAAACTGAAAACACTTGCAGAGAAAGGATTGTTGATGGACAAAAAGAGAAAAAAGAGACAAAAGTCTGCAAAATAGTTCACGAGCCAGCTGTATGCTTGTTTTGTGGATTCTGTTTCAATCCCTGCTGCTATTTTCTTCTGAAGATTTCTATCCATCTGGGTGCAGTGATTTTGAATTTGAGGAAATTTTGTTTATGTTCATTTGCTTCCTTTTTTTTTCTAATTTTTTTTGCATTCAATTTTGTAATGGGTATTGGGTAAGAAACTTTCTTGGCATAATTCATGGCCCAAATTGAAAAACCTGTAGTGTAATGGTAGTTTTATCCCAATTTCTAATGGGTATCAAAGTGGCTTAATTTTTTTTTGGGTTAATTACATTGGAGTTAGGTCTATGTATTTTATAAAATTTTTTGAAAGTTTGTTCTGTTAAACTATTATATTTTTATCATTTAATTTATCATCAAATGAATTAATTTGAAAAAAATTGAAATTCTATTTGATTTCTAAACCTACAAATAACTAATTGTAAATCCGCACGTTGCGCGCATTTTAAATAATATATATATTTTAATACAATTATTAAATCAATTTAATAAATTTAAAATTATAAATTAATTAAATATAAAAATGAAAATTTATAAAGTTATTATAATAATTTTATTTAATATTTTTTTTTATTAAAAGTACATATATAATTTTCAATATGTATAGTCATAAAAATAATTAGAGAAATAAAATAAAAAATAGAAAATAATTGATAAATAAAAGGTGGATTTTTTTTTGAAAAAATGGATGTTTTAATTAGAATAAAAGATATAATTTCTAATAAAAAAAAAGTAATATTTTAGATGGAGTATAATTAAAATGTTTTATATGGAATAAAACATATGTATTTTAAAATAAGAATTTTGTAAAGAGAAAAATATAACTAAATAAATTAAAAATAAAATTTATTACATCAATTTTATTTTATTTTATTTTTATTGTCTTATTTTTAAATGTAATAGAATTTATTTTGAAATTGTTAAATTATTATTTGGAGTATGTATAATAGTAAAGAAAATTTTTAAAAATAGAATTTCTAATGGTTTAGGAAAAATGATTGATTGATTTGAAATTAAAAATACATATTATATAAAAAAATTTAAAATTTAAGTAGTATTAGAATATGTATAATAGTATTTTAATTAAAAAATAATACAAAAAAACTAGAATAAGCGTCAGCATTTAATATATATATATATATGAATTTTAAATTTATTCAATTCTCTTATTAAATAATTGTAGATTTTTGAAATTATTGTGTTTTTATTAAAAGATAAATTTTTATTTTTAACGTTTAAGTTAAATTTAAAAATCAATAACATTATTTCAATAGGAATATATAATCAATATTATATTATTTAAGATTTATCATATTAATTTAGAGTTATCTATTAGTAATTGTTATCGTGTGACCAATATATACTTAATTTTGGAATTGGTATCAGATCAACAATACTTTGCTTTACTTCATAGGTGTGGTAATTGGATTGAGATTAGGGAATACTGTCAGGAGAAATCAATTGTATTGGATATTTAGTTAGTTTTTAATTAAGTAAGTAGCTTATAAATTCTGTCGCTGAAAACCCTCTGCCCTCCGCCCTTCAGTATTATTACTAGTTATTTCTTCTAGAATTTAGCATGTCGACCGCCTCCGATACCCAAAATCCCGCGGCGTCAGCGAAGAAAATAAGTCTGAGGACAGCGGACGATGCGTATTTCGATGTAGAAGAATCCGTGGCCATGGAGTTCGGGGCAGTGAAAAATTTCTTCGAAGACAACTGCAGCGAAGAAGCAAGGAAGACGGCGGTTCCGCTGCCAAACGTATCGGCGAAATCTCTGTCGAAGATAATCGAGTACTGCGGGAAAGAGCTGGAGTTTCGGGCAATGACGGGTAAGGCTAAGGAGGAAGCGAAGCAACATTACGATGAAGAATTTTTAAGCGACCTAAATCGTGAAGACCTAAAAGAATTGGTTTTGGCAGTGAATTATCTGGAAATTAAGTATCTGCTTGATGTGCTGACGAGAGCCGTGGCTAAACTGATCGAGAACAAGAGTGTGGCTTTTGTGAGAAACTTTTTTGGGATTGAGAACGATTTTTCGCCGGAGGAGGAGGCTAGACTTCGCAATGAGAATGGTTGGGCGTTTGAGAATGTTGAAGACGACTAGACTAGACTTGAGGTTTTTTTTTCTGCTTTTTGATTTGCTCCTTAGATTTAGCAAGTGATTAGTAGTATTATTAAATTAGGTTTCGTTACGGCTGTTCTGTGATTTAGTTAATGTTATGATTTTATGTTATTTTATCATTATTAAGTATTTTTTTTAATGGTTTGGCAGCATACAATGCGAATGTCTGTTTCCTTTTCATTGCGACTAAAATCATGTAACACACCCAATCTGTCTGCTAACACCATCCATTCTTCCAATCCAATATTGATGATGAGCTATATTTGTTTCTTTTCCTTTATGTCGTACTTCTTGGCTAACCATAGAATTACATAGAACATTGACCAGCAGTTGTACAGCTATGCAAATTAAAAGGTTTAAGAGTAATAGGTTTGATTTTCAGGAGCCAAATTTTTGGTGGTCCTCACCTCACCTCTACCAACAACTGGGCACTTAACGTTCTTCCATTCCAATGCAATATTTCACCACACCAGCCCCAAGAAGATTTTGATTTTGAAGTTCCCATATTAGGCTAATCAGTGGAAGAAAAGACAATTTCCCAGACAATAGCTTCATTCGCAACCAGTAATTTCTCCCCAAGAAACTACTGCTCAGGCAAACAAAATTACACCCATTATCCTTCTGTTTCATCAAAAACCACCAAAAAAAAAATATTACGACAATCACAGAGATCGTTCCACATAAGATCAAACACAAGCCCATACAAGATCCAGCTGCTTCCTCACATTTTTTACTAGAATGAGCGGCACTGTTTTGGCATTAGACTGACTAATGTTACGCTAACCCTTCACTACAAATACAAGATACTACTCAAATTCATTGCTGATGACCAGCTCTATACTAATACAACACCTGCCACTCTAACTTGTCTTGTTAGTTATCACTTTGCTGCTGCTGCTGTTGTGGTTGAGTCTGTGGCCATGGCATGAATGCCATGGGCGGTCGTGGCTGCTGCCCTCCATAGACTGCAGCTTGATCAACTGGCTTTCCCATGATCATCCCTGGAGGTCCCACAGGATGCTGTGGTGGAACATAATAATATGGCATATCAGCAGGAGAACCAACCATGGGAATTGTAGCCTTGGTAACCCCTAATCCCTCCTCTTTCAACTCATCTCTAGGAATAATATCGACCAAGAAATCAAAAACATCAGTCCTTGAAATGGCAGCTGCAATATCATTCTTTTGTAGTGTCCTCCTCTTGTTTTCCTCTGTGTGAATCCAGGAGCGCAGCGTTAGCTCTAAGATGAACATTTCACAAGCTTTTGCAAATATAACAGGAGCCTCCGCTGAAATCATTCGCACATCTTCATCAGCTTTCATTATTTTTTTAATTCGAGCGAGTGGAAGGCTGTGATTCTTGAAGTCAGAAGTTTGATCAATTTCTTGCATCTGGTTGGCCCAGAACATCTGAAGCTGCTGCTGTTGCTGCTGCTGCTGCTGATGATGGAAGTGCTGGGCCTGTTGGTAGGTAAGCTGGTGAGGGGAATTAGAGAAACTGGATTGGGGCTGAGTTGGGGACGGCACTGCAATGGCAGGCGCTCCAGAAGCCATCATTGCAGCAGTTTGGTAGGGAGTAGTACCATAGGCCATCTGACCTGCACCAGCTACCACTCCCATCACAGGCTGCTGCTGTGACTGTTGCTGCTGTTGAGCTTGTTCCGATTGATCCATGACTAATTATACAATTTTCTTGCGCCTATGTTCTACCTACTGTCTCATCGGACTGTAAAAGATAAATAACAAATTATAAGCACTTAGGTCCAATCTCAAAACCATAATTATTTCAAGAAAAAAAAAGTACGACAATGCCAGCAAAAGTCCCGAGAATGACCTGAATTGGCATCATAAACACCTCAACATCAACAAGAAAGTGTAGGATTACTGGATACAAAAGCCAGACTGGGGATATTAGAGAGCTGTCTTATTACTAGCCCTGTCTGCCCACTCATGACCAAAACAATAAAATAAAAATAAAAAAATTCCCTCCATAACTTTGTATTAGGGAGATATAGCCCTCTGCAACTACATCATATCAAACCATACTTGCTTGTGTTGTTTGTAGTATTTTAACAAATCACTATATTCTACTCCTTCAAAACCCAAATCAAATCACTTCCAATCATAGATTCTACTTCCAAGTTCAAGTGATAGTGACATAAGATAAACCAAACGTGTCTAAACAAACTCAAGCAAGTTTAGGCAACCTATCTTATATTTTTCCATGAAAAGATTAGGCATGTGATATTACATATAAATTTGCAGAATTAATTTTCTAACACTTCATATCAACCCTGTTATGAGATCCTCAATTTATATGTTCATCAATCAACACAACCCCCAACTTAAAGTCATGCTTTTACCAGCACAAGCACACTTTTCCTGTTCTCAATGTTTTGGCATCACAGATAAATTTGCACATCCCAAGACCTAAAACTAGATGCCAATCTTCTGTCACTCTTTTTCTACTTTAATTTAATTTTTTTTTAGACAAAAAATGGCAAAACTTTTCACTCTTCTATTGGTAATGTCAAAAGAGTATCCTTTGGTATTAATTTAAATCGATTTAATGAAAAATGTTATTATTATTTAATAATCAAGGGTCGTAACCGTTAGGGAAGGAGCAGCACAGTTATAGTCTGAGATACTTGAAAACATATTCTTGTACATCAAATTAACTTAATGATTTACTTTCCGCTCCATTATACCACAAACCAACGAAAGAAGTCACCCCCATCTCCAGTTCTCTAAACCAAAAACTGACACATGCAAACATGCAAGTATATCAAATTGTACCCTGCGATGTCCAAGCAAATAGATCACATAAAGCAAACCCCATACCAAAGAATGAAAGAAAATCTACCCATGGAATCCAAACCAGCAAAATATCCAATAACCCAAGATTCACACTGCTAAGCACAATTTCCTTACAATTCGTTAAAAAATCAAACATTACACTGCTTACTTGAAACTAAACAGATACAATCATGCATGTGATCAGACCAAAAAAAATTGAATTGACTTATTTAAAGGAAAAAAAAAGAAATAAAATCCTATCCCTTTGTAGCTGCTAAGAAAGAGCAAGCATAAAGAAAAAAAAAAAAACTTTCTTGCAGCTTAAACAGCTACAGGTAAGAATCACAAAGAAATTTCCTTTCTTTCGTATATTTTCTCACCAACCAAACAGAAACAAGAATGAGATAGCACAAAATGAAAAAAAATTAAGAAAAAAAAAATAAAAAGAAGGAACCTATAAAGTAATAGGTGAAAAAGAAGTTACCCATTAAGCTGCAGCTGAATCTAACACAAGATGTGTGTCCAATAGCCGAAGAAACCCTAAGAGAGAGAAAGGGGAGGACTTCAAAGGGAGGGATGCAATAGCTTTTTGAATGTATGTGTAGTATAAGTATAACAATAAAAAATAATAATAACACTAAGGTCTTTTGTTTCTTCTTCTTCTTTGTGCTGGGTCTCTGTGGTGGGGTATCTGTTTCTTGACACGTGTCGAACAGTTAGAGTTCTGACTCTTAAATGGAGTTTCTTATGCTAACACGTGGGATAAAATGACTGGATATAGCACTAGTGAAATATGCTCACGTAAACCACTGTGACGTCGGGAGAAAACGACAGCCCATAAGTAGTAGTAGTAAACTAGCTAGCTAGCGGAGTTGATCACGTGAATAGCGTGTGCTGCCGTGTTACGAGCATAGAGAGCATCGGTTGGTTTGGTTGTTAAAATCTATAAATTGATTAGTTTGAATGTTGTAAATTTGATAACCGAACCGATCGATTTAAGGTATAAAACTGAATTATCGGTAATCGAAATAATTTGATTTTTTCAGTTCGGTTTATCGATTTAGGCCACTACAAGTCGGACTTTAGAAATTAAAAGCTCATAGATTGATAAAAAAAAACATAAAATATAATATGAATAAAATTGGCCCATCTGTTTGGACATTATCATTTACAAAAACTATTAGCCCACAAATCAGGCAATTAAGGCCCACCCATTTTAATTCTATAGAATATAAAGTAATAAAAAATTAAGTACAAAATAAATTGGTCTTTACATTATCTATACAAAAATTGTCTGCTGTTTACAAAAATATAACAGACAGTATACAAAATCTTATGTGTATGTAAACATAGCTTCCACTTAGTGAGTCTCCAAAATTCAAGTTCCTGCAAAGAACATACACAAAATAATGGGAAAATGAGGCTCATAATAGATTAGAAAACAAGACTGAAACTGTGAAACATATAAAATTAAAATGAGGCTCAGAATTTATATGTATCAGTCAATCCAAGAATGCAGCCACATTTCTGATAGCTTAGAAAAATTAGCCACCAAAGAAACTTAAGCAAACACTCTTGTCATAATCAGAATACATAAGGGTGGAAGCTTTCATCATTGCCTCAAAGTTGTGCACCAAATGCATTGCAACAATTACATGGGCACCTCAATAAAGAGTCTGCACATCATGTAGGTCACAGAAACAGGCACACAACACATTCAACAGCAGTGCACAACTCAATCAAGCAAAGTAGCAAACATAGATAAGCACCTGGCAGCAACAATCAAGCAAAGCAGAGCAACGAAAAATGAATCAGACAGTCAGGCAAAAAAAAAGTAAAAAAAAAATTAAGTACTAAATTTTACTGATAAGTTATATATGTTAGGATTTGTTTAATGTATTGATCAAGTTAAAGCATGTAGTTGATGCAAAAGGGCCAATGCCTGTTTGGTCAGCCAGTTCTGCAAAAAAAAAATAACAAAAGTATTAGTTGAAATTCATTGTAAATGAAAAAAAAATATGATATTAAAGAAAACGAAGAAATTATATCTCTTTCAAATTTTTCTAACTCATTAAGATTCTCTTCAACTGATATAGGCTTCTTAGCCAATCTTAGCCAATCTAAAGTACATATTAATGCATCAACTATCTTAGGAGTTAGAGAACTCTTAAATGAATCCAGAACACGCCCACTAGTGCTAAAAGCACTTTCAGATGTCATAGTTGATATAGGGACAACAAGCACATCACGTGCCATATTAGACAGAATAGGAAACCTGTATGAGTTGATTTTCCCCCAACGGAGGACATCAAAGGCATCATCTTCCTCCATAATTTTCTCAGATAGATATATTTCTAGTTCAGATTTTTTATTGTAAAAGCTTCCACCAAAATCCATTTTATGCTTTTTGAATTTTGCTTTTAATAGAGTCAAAGATTTCCCAGGCACAAGCAGATCAGAAGGGGCAGTAGCATTAGTGGGCTCTGAATTGCTTCCACCAGAAGCAGAACCATACAAGACAGAATACTCATCAAATAAGGCAGATTGATCAAATTTCACAATTGTATACAATATCAAGCCTTTATCATCACCATACATTTGCTTGAGTGAGTATTCCATATACTCAAGCTTGTCCCTAGGATCCAGAATATTTGCAAGAAATATCAGAGTATTCATTTTCTCTTAGTCACCCCAGTATTTTTCAAATTTAGATTGCATTGAAAGCCCCATTGAAACAACAGAGAGATTAGATGATTTTTGCCACTCTTTCAACATGTATTGCAAGTCAGAGATTTCAGAAAAAAAGGAATTAGTAGTGACATAGAGAGAACCAGAAATTCGCAAAGTCATGTCATAAAAGAGCTTCAGCATTTCAACAATTTTCAATGCATATTGCCAATCATCATATTTCTGGCACATCTTCTTTTAAATCTACTCTAAAGGAACTCTCTTGTTCTTTATACTTATCGAAAGCCCTCTCATACAAACAAGCAGTTTTAAGCATCAGATAAGTTGAGTTCCACCTAGTGGGAACATCAAGACACAAAGCAGACTCAGACTCAATACCAATAAATTCAGAGATTTCTTTAAATTTTCTAAGTCTCATAGGTGAATTTCTTATGTACCTTATAGTTTCTCTAATTTTTTTAACAGACTTAGAAGATTCTTTCAAGCCATCATTCACAACAAGATTCAATATATGAGCTATACACCTCATATGTACAAATTTTAATCTAAAACCATAGCAAGTTCCCCAAGACATGAGCTTTTTTTTCAAAAAATTCAGAGCAGTGTCGTTTGAAGTAGCATTGTCAACAGTTACAGCAAACACAAATTTTAATCCCCAATCAAGCAAACAATTTTCAAGAGCCTTAGCTAAGTAGTCTCCCCTATGAGAAGTAACATGCATAAAAGACATAATCCTTTTTTGAAGCTTCCATTCATTATTAATAAAGTGGACAGAAACACACATATAGTTGAGTTTTTGAATGGAAGTTCAAGAATCAGTTGTTATGCCTATTCTATGAGACTGGTTTTGTATAAATGACTTAAGCTTCACCCTTTCATCAAAATATATGGAGTAACAGTCTCTAGAAAAAAGTCCATCTAGATGGAATTTTGAACCTAGGGCAACAAGTTTCAACAACTTTTTTGAAGCCATCACCTTCGACAAATTTGAAAGGCAATTCATCAACAATCAACATATGTGCAAGTGCTTTACGGATGGCTTCTTGGTCAAAATTCCACGTGCCTATTACTCCTAACTGTGAATTTTGTGCTTTAGAATCATCAGATGTAGGTAGTAGTGTTAAAAGAGACTGTCTATTGTCTTTACTATGAGGCATTTGTGTGCAAGTCAATATATGATTCCTAAGACTAGAAGTGCCATTTCTTTTAGTATCAGCACAAAATTTTTTACCACAATATTTGCACTTGGCAGCAGGGCCCCCTGTTTCATCCTTTGTTTTATCAAAATGCAACCAGCACTTAGATCTGGCTTCCATCCCTTTTCTTTCTTTTTTTAGCAGGCTCAGTCTGCTTCTCAGGATTAGCAGTCTGTGTTTCTGGGATTGGCACATTCTGTGCTACTTTCACCCTCAAATTATCAGTGGCAGGAATATTGCCACTGTTAGGTTCCATCTAACAAAAACAAATTAGATACCAAAATGACAGTATTAGTTAAACTTAGCAAATCACACGAAAAAAATATCCTAAATACAAACATTAACATAGATACCAAAAATATACAAATAATATACCTTTATGCAGAAGACTGAGCCTTAGCCAGAGCGCAACCAGATTCACAGTGAAGAATCAGTGACAGAATATGGGAATAAGCTTCCACCCTTATTAATTTTGCACTCAAAATTATAGTGTCAGACTCAGAGATCAAATAATGTATACAAAATAAACAGATTCACAAGCTTTGAATCTATTTAGCGAATAGCTTCCACCCAAGCAGTTAAGCAAAATGCTTAACTTATAACTGAAAAAAAAAATCAACCATAACACCAAAAAAATCACATTTTGTTAATTAAATAGTCTAAAATTATACGAGATCTACAAATACACACTGAATAATATAACAAAGACATTGAAAAATAAATTTTTTTTAACTATTATGATTTGCATGCAATGTATCGACAAAAAACTACACATACATAAAATAAACACAACATAATCAATTTTTTTTTTTAAAAAAAATCTTATAAAACAAACCAAATCTACAAAGTATCAACATAAAAGTCCATAGACATCAAATTAAACACAACAATATCATTTTTTTTTGTTAAATCTTATAAATTAAACCAGATCTACAAAAACGAACCCGAAAATATAAATCAAAACAAATTTTTTTTTATAAACATAAATATTTAATTTTTTGAATATAAATCACCAAAATAATCATGTTATATGCACATATATATCAAAAAAAAATTAAAAACTTTACCATAATTAGATCCCATCACATGAATGATTGCAAAAAATGTTTCACAATGAGATCTCATGGTTATCGACACTTAGAGTGCAAAAAAAGACAGAGAAGAAAAGAAGAACTTGCATCTAGAGCAAGTGTTAATTGAAGAAAATATGAAGAAATAGTCGAAGAAACAGGGGGCCAACACTATTTTTGGGTTATGGAAGGGAGAAGAGAAGAAGTGACTCAAGAGAGAAGAAGAGGTGGGAGGCGGTAGCAGCAGGTAAAGGAGGAATGAATTAGGGTTATAATTTTTAGGAATAAAGAGTTTATATAGTAGGCGGTATTATTAGGGTTAGCTGGGTTAGGGTGAACGTGAACCGGCATTTTTTTTTTGTAATATATATATATATATATATATATATATATAATTAGAAATTTCAATTTTCGGTCGGTAAAATATAAAACCGAACCGATTTTTGAAAACTGAAATTCTCTTACTTATAAATTGAATTGACTAAATGACTTATCACCAATCTAGCCGATTAAGTAAATTGGTTCGGTTCAATTTGATAAATTCAGTTGGCCGATTTTTGCTCTCCCCTGAGTGTCGGTCAGAAAGTGCAATGTGCACTGCTTACCCATTAAAGAATTAAACAATTTCAAGCTAAGTTTGAATTTTTCAAAAGAAGACTTTAATTAAAAGTTGCGGTCTGCCTAATAATCACATGTAAAGTATCAGTTTTATTGCAACAAAAATACAAATTGCAAAGTATTTGTTGATTGACTCTCTGCGTGTTTCCATTAACCCTTCTTTCTCATTTCTTTAGCCCACTCACTCTTCACTTCATTCTCAATCTCCTATCTGCTATCTCTGTCTTTTGCATTTTCTTTAAGCTAAAAATGTTTCTCGAAATCTTTACTTCCATTCTCACCCAACTCATAACAGACCCCATCACAAACTACATAGTGGATCCCATCAAACGACACACCACCTATGCTTTTACCAGCGACAGCAATGTGGAAAGACTCCAACATGAAGCCCAACAGTTGAAGAACAAAAAAGACAAGTTGCAGGACTCCGTTGATCGTGCTGCCAGAAATGGAGAACAGATCTATGATAATGTTACTCAGTGGCTCACCGTAGCGGAGGAAGCTATTGGAGAGGCTGAGCAAATTATCCACGGTAAAGAACAAGCGAAGGCCAAGTGTTTCATTGGATTGTGTCTCAACTTGAAGACACGCTACCAGCTTAGCAAGAGAGCTGACAAGAAAGCTTCCGCAGTTGATAAGGTTCGGAACCAAGGACTTGATTCTATTTCTTCTGTGTATGCTCGTGAAGCCTTGCATTCAAGGGTGTCAATTTTGAATGAAATCATGGATGCCCTCAGAGATCCCAGTCTTAATATGATTGGTGTGTATGGGATGGGCGGTGTGGGTAAAACCACATTGGCAAAGGAAGTTCACAGACAAGCACAAGAAGACAAGCTATTTGAAGTTGTGGTTTTAGTTGCTGTATCTCAAACGCCAGATCATAGAAGAATCCAAAAGCAGATTGAGGAAGCTCTTGGCCTTCAATATGTCGAGGGTGATATGCTCATAAAAGCGAATCGATTAACGGAGAGGCTGAAGACAGGGAAGATGCTTATCATTCTGGATGATATCTGGAAACAGCTTCAAGTGGAGGAAGTGGGGATTCCATCTGGGGTTGATTGCAAGGGATGCAAACTATTACTAACCTCTAGGAGCCACGATGTACTATCTCGTCAGATGAGAACACAAAAAGACTTCAAGCTCGAAGTTCTACCAGAAGAAGAAGCCAGGAGTTTGTTTCAAAAGAATGTGGATGATCCTCAAAATCCTATAGCAGCTAAAATTGCTCAAAAATGTGCAGGGCTGCCCCTTTTGATACTCACAGTTGCTATGGATCTGCGAAATAAGGATTCATACGCCTGGAATGACAAGCTGACGCAGCTATCTGTGTTTGGTGACCAAGAACTACATGCTAAAGTGCATTCGATTTTGGAGTCAAGCTACAACAATTTGCATAGTGAGGAACTGAAGTCATTGTTTTTGCTCTGTGGCCTGTTTGTACAATCTAATATCAGGATCCAGCACTTGTTAATGTACAGTATGGGTCTTGGTCTGTTTAAACATAGAGCTGTTGTGGAAGATGCAAGAAACAGATTATTTACTCTGATTGATGATTTAAAAGCTGCATCCTTATTGTTGGATGGTGACATGGATGGTTTTGTGAAAATGCATGATGTAGTCCGAGATACTGCTATGTCTATAGCATCCAGAGTGCAACACGCGTTTATTGGTTCAAGTGAATTGAAGGAATGGCCGGAAAAGGACTGCACCAGAATTTCTCTGCCTTACAATGATGTCGGTGAGCTTACTGAAGGGTGGAAATGTCCAATAGCAGAGCTGTTGTTTGTATCCACTGAAGATTTTTCTTTTAAAATCTCTGACTTATTCTTTGAAGGGATTAGGGAACTCAAAGTTCTGGATTTCACTGGGATACATTTTGAGTCTCTACCTTCATCACTTAATCTCCTAACAAACCTTCATGCCTTGTGCTTGCATAGAGGCCAGTTGGATAATGTAGATATTATCGGAGGGCTGAAGCAACTAGAAGCCTTAAGTTTTGCGGAGTCTCATATTGTTGAGTTGCCAAGAGAAATAGAGCAATTGACTCAACTAAAGATGCTAGATTTGAGCAATTGCTCCAAGCTCAAAGTTATTCCTGCAAATATCTTTTCAAAGCTGTCTTTGTTAGAAGCTTTGTATATGAATAACAGTTTTGTAGAGTGGGAGGCTGACGAGATAAACAGTCAAGGCAATGCAAGCCTTGTTGAGTTGCAACACTTGTCTCGCCTGACAACTTTGGAAGTGCAAGTTCTAGATGCTAAGATAATGCCAAAGTCTCTGTTCCTGAATCTCACTGGTTTGAAAAATTACAGAATAGTGATTGGAGAAGCATGGGACTGGAGTGTGAACAGTAAATCCTCAACAACATTGAAGCTGAGTTTCAATACAAGCATTCAAATGGAGCATGGGATTAAGAAGTTACTGAAGGAAACTGAAGAACTGTATTTGGACGAAGTGAGGGGAATTGAGAATGTGTTGTATGATCTTGATGGGGATGGCTTTCCACGGTTGAAGCATCTCCATGTCCAGAATGATGCTCTGATTCAACATATTATCAATTCAACGAAGCGGTCATTATGTCCTCCGGCATTTCCCATCCTACACTCCTTGTTTCTAGATAATCTATCGAGCTTGGAGGATATTTGCCATGGCCAACTAGCAACAGACTCTTTTGGCGAACTAAAAGTTTTAAAAGTCAAAGATTGCGAGAGATTAACAAGTCTGTTTTCAATTTGTAGGAGTAGGGAGGAAGATGATGTTAATGTTAGAGGTGGAAACAATGGTAACCGTAACCAAATTGTTGAGTTGACTCAGGTGTATTCCTTGACACTGGACAATCTACCACAGCTGAGAAGCTTTTGCAAGGATGAGGTTGGCGCTTCAGTTTCAGTTTTCAACAGATTAGTATGTCCACTCACTAAGCTTTTGCCAAATTTATTAATTTTACTTTTAACATATTTTGTGTGCTTGTTTTACATTTCCTGAAATATATGCTTTCATCCAAAAAGCCACCGCTCACATTAATTTACAAATACTGTTCTATTTTTAGTAGTTTAATAAATCTTATTTTTTTAAAATAATAAAAATAGAATTGCAACTCTATTTTACCATTAATTATTTTTGCTCAAAATTAAGCCATAAACATGTTATTTTACCTAAAATTATAGTTGTGATTTTACTTTCTTTTACAATAAAATATTTTAGAATTTAGAATGGAAATTCATATGGTGCAGGTTTCTCTCCCCAACTTGGAGGATCTGGAAATAAAATCAATTTATTGTGAAAAGATATGGCAAGACCATCTCTCCGCTACATCTTCCAACTTAACAAGTTTCATCGTTTCCAACTGCCATAATTTGAAACATTTATTTACCATTTTAATTGTTAAAAGTCTTTTGCACCTCAAAAAACTTAGGATATATGACTGTAGTTCCATGGAAGAGATAATGCCCGCAGAGGAATCTCCCGAAGAAGAAGAAGAAGCAGAGAGGATGACTAAGATACAACTCTTCCCTAAATTGGACACCATGAGTCTTGGCAATCTTCCCAAGTTGATTAGATTCTGCACTGCTTGGCGTACAATTGAATTTCAGTCTCTTAGAGAATTACACATAACTCAATGCCCTGCCTTGATGACCTTTGTACACTGTTGTACTAAGCGTACAGGTGATCATAAGATGGGCAGTAGAGAAGCCGAACAAGTTAACCCCAACTTTGAACTTCAATCTCTCTTTGATGGAATGGTGAGCCATTTATTTATTCAACTATAAATGTTATAATTTCATGGAAAGACTGAATTTTCTCTTTTTAGGTCCAATTCTCTTAATTTAATGGAAAGACTGGATTTTCTCTTTTTAGGTCCAATTCTCTTACTTGGAGGAAATGATTCTTTGCTCTGTGGATAACTTGAAAAGTATATGGAACAATCAACTCGCACCTCATTCCTTTTGCAAGCTAAAATCCTTGACAATTCAATATTGCCAAAAACTATTAACTGTTTTTCAACCAGATGTGTTGCCAAGATTCGGTAGATTGGAGAAGTTGGACCTTGAGAGATGCCATTTATTGCAAGAGATATTTCAATTCCCAGAGGTAGAGGTAAATGATATGGTGGCTTTTAAGCTGAGAGAACTGAAAATAAGAGGTCTTGACAAACTGAAATTAATATGGAGTAAGGATCCACAAATAGTTTTTACTTTTCAAGAACTGAAATGCATTCATGTTGAAGATTGTGAGGTTCTAAAAAATATCTGCCCAACATCTATAGCCAGAGGAGGTCTTTTGCAACTTCAACAATTAGAAATCAGAAGATGTGGTGGGATAGAGGAGATTGTTGCGAAAATTGAAGAAGGTGCTGAATTAGAGGAGCCATATTTTAAATTTCCTGAACTAACATCTCTGATACTTTGTAAGCTACCAAAAATGAAGTTTTTGTATGGAGGAAAGTACAGAGCCGAGTGGCCAAAGTTGAAGAGTTTGGAAGTAAGGGGCTGCAACAAAGCAATGAAATATGGTTTTGGTTCAGATGATGAAATTACTAATTCATTCCTCTTTATGTTGGAAAAGGTATGAATCTCTTCTCTTCAATTGATCTCTGCACACAACATACTAAGAAATTAGAAAAAAATATTAACTAAAATAAAAGTTCTCCAATGTTTCACTTATAAAAATGATAAATTATTTAATGCAGAGAAAAAACCTAAAAGATTACTAATTTTTATTTTATTTTATATGTATTAATAGGCTACTATTTATGACATAGATAAAAATATTTTTTTTATTTCTAATATTCGTAATGATGAACAAAGGGGTCCTTACAAAAAATTTTAGTCTTTAAACATAAAAATTGAAATAATATATTTAAGCACCTCATTTAATAAAAATATTAACAAATATTTGCTTCTCATACTTATGGAATTGATTGACATTTACATTATATTAACAAAATTTTATATAATTTTTATTTAATAAAATTATTATATTTATTGTTTTTGAAATGTTTCACACCTTGCCAGTGTTGATTAATTTAGTTTTAAAATGGAAAATGTTATTGTGAATTTGATCTCTTATTAAAATTTATTTTTGAAATATATTATTGAATTATAAAAATAATATTCATTGATAATATAATATCGAATTAGATAATATAAAAATTAAAATTAAATAGTAAAAATTTTAGCAGAGAAAATAATGGAATTAATTAATGGGATATTATTTTTATTAAATAAATATAAGAAAGAATTTCTTTAATATCATGTCAACATTTATAGATTTCACAAGTATTAGAAGTAAATGATTGTTTAATTTTTTTGTTAAACTAGAGGTTGAATTTTTTTTTTTTTAAATTATGTTCAAATGCCTCTAAATTTTTTTCAATGTAAATTTGCTTCTTATTGTAAACATTAGAGGCAACTAATTGTAATAATAAACATTTTTTGTTAAGTGACTTAAATATGTGATTTTTAAAATAATATAAGAATATTTGTTTTCAAAAAATGTTAATAATTGATATGAGATTAGGTCAAATTTTAAGAGTTCATTGGTATATTTTTCTTCAATAAATATATGTATATTTATATATATTTTAAAAAATTAAAATATTAGAGGATAATGAAAATGAAAAATATGAGTACTTAATGTAAGGTAATGAAAATATAGAACCTAAGAAAATATATAAGTTTTTGCAAAACAAATAAATGAGTAAAGCAACAATATGCGCAAAATAATTCCACTTTCCGCAGGGCAATCACAACTTGGAGGAGTTGACATTAGAGCACAAGGACCTATTGAGGTTACAACGCGCCCAATTTCCTACAGAGTATTACTTTTCCAAGCTAAAAGTACTTAAGCTGCTAGCCTTAAGGGACCAGAAGCTTCTATCTAGCTTTCTCAAAACACTGTACAATTTGGACAAACTAATTGTTTACGGAGCCTTAACAGAAGAAGAGATATTCTCAGAGGAAACCTTCGACACACTTGTGTGGCTAAAACATTTGGAGATATCCTCTTGTTCTGATTTAAAGCATATATGGAAGCAAAATGCGGAACTGAAACCACTTATCCAGAGCAAGCACACCTCATCATCCTTGTACCAAAATTTAGCAACTCTTGAAGTGAGCGAGTGTTTGAAATTGAAAAGCTTGATGACAGTTTCAATAGCAAAAGCTATGGTGCAACTCAAAAAGATGAGTTTGTCCTCTTGCAATATGATGACTCAAGTGGTGGAAAACGACGGAGATGATTCAGAGGATGAGATTATTAGTTTCAGCAAATTGAAAATCTTGAAACTTCAATCTTTAAGTCATCTCACTAGCTTTTGCGCAGGGAATCATGACGTCAGTTTGCCAGTCTTAGAAGAAGTAATTGTTTACGAATGCCCTCAGATGAAGGTTTTCTCTTATGGAGTCTCAGCCACACCAAAGTTACGGTCAATGAGAAAGTCCCAATATTCAAATGAACAGTTCTGGGAGGGAAATCTTAATGCGACTATCGCATCCTTCTGGACAAAACAGGTATGTATGAATTAATTTTTCTAATTATTTTGTATCAATTATTTTATTTTTATGTATAAGACTTTTGACTAATCCTATATTTTTGGATTTCAAGATCAATAAGTATTTCCAATTGTCAGAGTATCCGGAGCTGAGAAACATTTGGCAAGACCAACATCTGGGGTGGTGCTTTCACAATGTAGAGGTTGTAACTGTGGACGAGTGTGAAATTTTCACGAAAGCTATATCATCCAATCTATTGCAAATTTTAAACCGGCTGAGAATGTTGGAGGTAAAAGGCTGTGCGTCAATAGTAGAAGTATTTGACTTAGAAGGACTATCTACAGATGAAGGGCATGTTGGGCTGCTGCCCCGACTTAAACAATTGCGCTTAATTGACCTACCAATGCTAAGACAATTATGGAACAAGGATCCAAAGGGAATTTTGGAATTGAAGAACCTTAAGTTGGTCGAGGTTGATAATTGTAGCAGTTTGAAGTACGTATTTACTCAGACTGAGGCCACATGCCTCGTACAACTCCAAGAGGTAAAGCTTAAAAATTGTTACATGCTGGAAGGAATAATCAAAAGGGACGAAGCAGAGACATCTCATACCATTTTACCTTCATTGGAATCCGTAGTGCTTGAATGTTTGCCCAACATTACAAGTTTCTGTCCAGGAATGGATGATCTGGAATTTCCAACATTGAAGAAGATTACTATATATAACTGTCCGAATTTCAAGGCGTTCTATTCCATACTCACAGCAGCGGAACAAGGACCAAAGAGGAATGATGAATGGGGGCAAAAAACATCGTTTCTCAGCCATAAGGTAAGTTTACTAATAGTAAAAATAAAAATAAATATATAAAAATATAAAAATATAAGAATTCAATGAAAAAAATATAAGTACATAGATCTAATAAAATAAAATTAAAAAATGGAAATTCAATATGAAAAAACCGAAAAGCAAAGGAATCCAAAGTTAAGTTTTGCCCCTTTTTTTAACGTTTATTTCAGTTTTAGCCAATTGCTTCAAATTAACAATACGTAATCTAAGCTTTTATGATAAATTTTTTCTAAGCTTTATTATAAATTATAAATTATTTTTTAATAAATAATATAATAACTTTTTTTTAACTCTATCACTTTCCTCCTCTTTTAAGGCTTCTAGCCACTCCCCTTTTAGATTTTTATAAAAACTAGCATATACCAACTGCTTCACACATAATTTTTTTTATTATTATTGGATTCATTTTTTATAAAATAAACTTTAATTTTAAATTAATTAATTTTACGTAATTACTAATTATTTGAAAGTATAATTTTTAAAATTTAAAAATGGAAAATGAAAAGCATCAAAATATATATTTTATTATATTCATATGAAATGACATTATTTTCAATTCAATTGTATAATTTGATAAATTTTTTATTTTAAAGACTATATTTTATCTTTTCATCCTTTAATTATAATTGCAATTAATTACTATGCAAATAAAAATTTAAATAAATTAAATTTTAATTTTTCTCATAAAATTTTAAAATAATTAAAGTAATACTTATCTAGTGACAATCTAATATTACATATTAATATAGTTATAATTTATTATAATCTTAATAAATGTTATATTTTAGCAATTATATACCTTCACTTTTCTTTGATATGTTTAATATCAATATTTTTAAAAAAAAAATTAAAATTTTTGTTAAAAATCTTATTTTCAATAATAAATTTTAATATTTTTAAAAATAATAGTTGAAAGATAATAAAACTATTCGCTTAAAAATTATAATTGTGATTTTACTATCTTTTAGAATAAAATATTTTAGAATTTAGCACTGAAATTCACATGGTGCATTGTAGGTTTCTCTCCCCAACTTGGAGGATCTGAAAATACACTCAATTTGTTGTGAAAAGATATGGCAGGACCATCTCTCGGTAACATCGTCCAACTTAACAAGCTTGATTGTTTCCGACTGCCATAATTTGAAACATTTATTTACCACTTCAATTGTTAAAAGACTTTTGCACCTCAAAAAACTTGAGGTAAGCGGCTGTAGTTCCGTGGAAGAGATAATGCTCACAGAGGAATCTCCAGAAGAAGAAGAAGGAGAGAGAATGACTAAGATACAACTCTTCCCTAAACTGGACACCATCAGACTTCAATCTCTTCCCAAGTTGATTAGATTCTGCACTGCTTGGCATCCAATTGAATTTCAGTCTCTTAGAGATTTACACATATATTCCTGTCCTGCCTTGATGACCTTTGTTCACTAACTTGGAGGAAATGAATCCTGGCTCGACGTTAACTTGAAAAGTATATGGCTCAGTCAACTCACACCTCATTCCTTCTGCAAACTAAAATCCTTGAAAATTGAATCTTGCCCAAAACTATTAACTATTTTCAATTGAATGTGTTGCCAAGATTCCATAGATTGGAGAAGTTGCATCTTTGGAATTGTGATTCATTGCAAGAAGTATTTCAATTCCGAGAGGCAAAGGTGAATGATGTGGTGGCGTTTAAGCTGAGAGAACTGAGAATGAACTACATATCCATGGTATTTTTCTTTTGTTTGGTATTTGATTGTCGGCATTTTTTTTCCTCAGAGTGTTGTAGAGACAAGCTAGATCCTTTCTTTTCTTATACAAGAAACTAGCTAAAATGTTCAATGAAATGACATTCGGAGGAATTAAGATTGGAAGACTGCATTATATGGTGAGAGGGTCTATTACATTAATTTTTATTACAAGCTGTGGTTTTTTATTATTTCTTTTAAATTGACTATAAATCTGAATATTTTTTCCTAAATTATTTTTTTTATGTTCATCCAAATAAACTGGTTTGCACTAAAGTGCCTTAAGTAGCCCTCGAGGAGTCTGTTTCTTCTCTCGGTCTGAGCTTTACAAGTTAAAAACTAATATGAATTAGACAAGTTTCATTAAATATTTGGTTGAGGCATCACATATTATTTTAACCAACAAAGAAAAAAAAAATTGTTATGTGAATATTTGGCCAACCTTGCCAAATATTTAATGAACTTGATTCTGTCTCATTTTGATTTCAGCATTAATACAACCTGTTGAATAAATTGTTAAGTTGCCTTGTGATTTAGTCGGATATCTTGATTCTGTCTCATTTTGGTTTCAGCATTAATCCGACCTGTTCAATAAATTGTTAAATTGTTAGTGCATAATTCTCAGTGTTGACGGATGTCTGTGATTGTCTTCATTACATTCATTCAACAATTGCAGTAGTAATATGTATTGAACAAATTTTCTGTCTTGACGAGTTGGCTTTTAGAAGGCGCCTTTGGAATTTTTCACGAGGTGTATTGAACTTGAAGAGTTAAAGCTTTGTTTACATCAGCTGTAATTGGATCTAATATTCACTGTAGGAGATATGTAGACACCATTTATTAGCTACATTAGATGCTATATGATAATGCCCTCATCTACTGTAGGATGCATCTTCTCAACTGCGTATAATTGCTTTCTTGGATTTCTTCTCATAAGTTGGAGTCCTTCTCTTACACTTAGCTGTACCATCACACTCCTTTATTTGCGTATCTTATTTTTTCAATTCTAGTTTGTTGAAATTTTTTATTTGTGATCTGGTCATTACAGACTGTTCGGGGGAAAATGTTTTGAGAAGTGTATCACAAAACCAGGGTCAAGCCTTAGTGGGAGTGAAAGTAGCTGCATCTCCCGCCTGTGTGGATGGCTACATGGAGGCAACCGGCATAGTTAGCAGAGCTCTTTTCAATGCCCAAGTTTGAATTTATTGGAAAGTTTTGCCCAGAAATATACTGCTTCTTGCTAAAGATGTTCTTGGTAACAGAGACATTTCTTTATGTACTTGTAGGCTGTGGTTTAACAATGTGAACGAATATTTTTTCACTTATTATTTATTTATTTTTTTTTCGTTTGGGATTGTATACACTATTTATGGATAAATATATATTTGTTCTGCCTCAAAACTTGATGAGAATCGGTTCAAGCACCTTTTGAATATTTAAATAGGTTTGTGTGAGCCTTTTACAACTATCATAGAAAGTAGGTAGAAGAATAAGGATTTTGTCAACAGCTCAGGGTGGTGACAAGAGCAAGAAATAAGTTTAGGTCCCTTTTAATCTGTTTGATTTGGATCGAATAGGAGGTTGGTCTAGCCGGGAAACCTTGATCACTGGGATCAGATGATGATAGACGACAGGTCTTTAAGAGAAAATGAACTGATATTATATTGAGTTGTGTAAAAAATGTGTAGAGCCTTCACAATACATGAGCTTTGGCTTTTATAAGCCCTTTAGCCCGACCATTTATGGAAATAAAATTAAATGGAGACTTACCTAATTAAACTAAGGAAACAAATCAAATTAAGAAACCCTCCTAATTGGGCTAAAGGAAACAATTGACTTTCCTTATTCACTGTTAAGGCAAATCTTCCTAATTTCCCTGAATGAGGGTGTAAATATGATTTTCCAAATTGAGCTTTAACCACCAATTAGTGCGCAGACATCAGGTGGGCCTTATGTGATGGGCTTTGGTTCTGATATTCTTCTTGGGCCATTTTGGGCTAGTACAAACAATGCCCCCTGCAATCAAGACTAAGGCTCGGGCTTATGGATCGATTCTATAACTCCACCAGGTCCAAATGGCCTTATCCGGTAACTCCAGGCCCATGAAAACCTTTGCTGTGAATTTTTCGCTTTTACCGCCTTCATGGGGGCATTTTAGTCAATCGCCACATTTATTCATTTGCCCGAAATTACGCCTATAAAAGGGGAGAGGTCCCAATCATTTGTCTCACTTGCCGTAAAAAATTTACTTTCTCTCTCCTTAGAGCTTTTCTCTCTAGCATTTGGCGCTCGAGCTTCCATCTTTCGAGGTTTCTCACTTAGGTATGTCTTATGCCTCTTTCCCTTTTCATTCTATTCGATTGGTCAATCATAGCTTCTGACCGAAACCTCCCCTGCCTACCATTTCAAATTATAATGGGAAAGTCAAAGAAAGTCGCATCCTCTCCAATCAACCAAAAGGTCGATCCCCTTGCTCGCTTGGAACGGGCTAACAACATTGTTCAGGACTCCACCACTACATCAGAGGTACAATTCAGATATCCTGAGTGTCTTAGTAACATTATCTTAGGCCCTGTACTTGTTGAGGATGATATGTGGGTAGACGAATTTATTCCTATTGCTAGAAAGAATAACCTTTTTAGGTTCAATCGGCCTAACGACATGTTACTGTGGAATAAGAACATCCTGATTAGGTCCTGGTCGAACACTTCAAAGGAATTTTTAGTTTGGCATGCTCGAATGGAAGTTGAATTTTCCCTAATATGGAGGGACATAAGTATTTATAAAATGCTCCAATTTTCCAAAACAGAGGGCCATGTCTCTTTTCTAGTCTTGGTCCAATAACACTTTTATGTTTAGAGAATCGTTGATGATGATTACGTTCTTAGATTTGGCCTGTTCGGCCTCCAACCTTATGGTGAGGAAATTATCCCTAGACTTAAGGCTGATATAACCAAGTATAACATTTCGTTCAAAAAGGAACATATAAGCTACGACCCTTTCATCATTATGAATATTAAGTCACTCCCATCCCTGATAAGGCCGAACATGTTTCCTTCTTGTTGTACTGGCTTTGCCGATTCATAGGCTACCCCAGCTCAGTAAAGGTAACTAAAGAGTTCCTTCCCTTTAGTTGTGGCTCTGGCCGATCAATGGAAGCTGGCGTTTGGTCCCTTCATCCTAAGTCAATTCTATAGAGGCATGCACCAATTAGTACCCGATAAAGATATAGATGATTTCACATCAGGGCTTGGATTGATATGGATTGTTCAAATTTGGTTTACAGCGTACTTTTAGGATCTTATTAATCGGCCACTAAAGCCAGCTTTCAAGTCTGTAGGTTGCTATGCCCCCTGGGTATCGTCCTTTGACTATAAATACTCCTCTTTTTGAGAGTTCTTCAATTTTTTGTATAACCCTTAAGGCCGACAAGACTCATTATATTATCCATTTATTACTGTGAGCTTTGGCCCTTCCTGGTTATTAGAAGATTTCTTTGGCCACAGTCCTCAACTAGAGTTTGTATCTACCTGGGAGAGCGTTCTCATTGCTAGGGATTTATCGTTTGGTCTTGACCTGGACCCACAAAATAAGTGTGGCGTTGAGATATATAACCCTCACATGGTTGCCAGGGAATTCGGGCTCACATAATCTCTTCCTTGTCCGACCCTTTATTCATGCAATTTCCCATTTTCTAGCAGGCACGTCTATAGGGAGATAGAATTCTATGAGAAGCTTGCCAAGGTCTATAAGGCCTATAAAAAGGACTTGCGTCTACGCCCCTTATTCGTCAATCCTTGTAAAATACAAATGTTCAATGAATTTTGGGACGCATTTTGTTTTAAACATTTTTATTTATCATCTGATGAAGTAATGAACATTCAAAAATGGGAACTGACTAATGACCTGGCTTCTTCTTCTTTGCAGGGTTAAACCAAGACAAAAGGTGAGTTTATTGGCGAGATTCACGCTTTTGAAAGTTTTTATCACTGCAAGTACAATTACTGAGACCCCAGATGAGATGCGAAGGAGGATGGAGAAAGTTAAGGCCGAATTGCTATGGGAACACTGGCTCGGGAGTTATGCCATATATCTTCAAACTTACACCAGTTTTTTTGAGGTGACCAATTTAAACATTTGTTCGTGCTCTTACGTTGATCAATCTCCAGAGGTTCCTATAGCTCCTTTTAACATTGCTGATCTTGCAGTTTCTAAACTCAGATTTTGGAGCAAAATAAGCTTTACTGGTAGCTTTGTTGGCGATCTCATAATGGCACTTTGGACGGTTCGACCATCCTCCTCCTACGCGCATCCATTCATCAAACGGTCAGGTAGTTATTTTTATGCTGATGAGCTTATTCTTACCCTATGAATTCTCTTTTTACTGTTTCTTTTTTAGATGTCAAAAAGAAGCCCATTTATGTGCCCGATGATCAACCAAGACCAAAGAAGGCACCCATCATAAGCCTTCTAAGAAAAGTAACTCTAGATCAGCTTCAAAAGCCGTTAAGGTCCAAGATCTCAATGTTTCTCCCAGTAAAGTCTCAATACCAGTCGAGTCCTCTGATAAGGCTGACAAATCCATTCCTGTCATCGCTGCTACCACTATGCAGGAAGGTTCTTTAAAATGATCTCTTAAGATCTCTCCTACTGCCAGTCCGATGAGATCCTCTCAACCTCTCGCTTCGTCAATGCCTGCACTACCTAATCATGTACTTGCATCTTACTTTTTGATTATCAACTTCATTGAATATTGTTCTAATTTTTAATTGGACAGGGCTTGTTGCTTACTCTTTTCGATGAGATTGAGGCCTGTCTAGATGACACTGATGTTGAAGGTGATGATCTAGAAGGAGACCATTCTCCGTTTGACAGAGAAGAGACCGATTTAATCGATGTAATGGCCGATTCGGAGGATCATGTCTCTAAGGAGGTTAAATGGAGGCTTAAAACTTGGTGGTGATTTTTAAGGGCCTCTCTTTTCTTTATTGATGATAGCAATCATGATCGGGCCACTAGACTGTTGGGATACCTTCATGAAAATGCTCAGAAGTGCCTAGAAATCACGGTCGGCCAGAAATCCATTATCGATAATCTTCACGGGAGCTTGCTTACTCTCATCTCCAACTATTGTAAAGCTAATAAATTCATGTCTAGTTTGGTAAAAAAAGATGCCCAAAAATGAAAGTTGGATGAGGAGGCGGTCTCGATTGTGGAAGCTATCTAGCAAGAGAGGAAGATCATCCTTGACGTTGGTCCAGCTCATAAGAAGTTATAGATTAGAGTTAGCACTGAAAAAGAAATAGGTTGATCTGGCTACTTTCGAGGCTGCTCAAAAGAGATGAGTGGAGCAAACACAACTCTGCAACGCCCGAATGAAGGAGATACAGGAGAAAAAGGAAGAACCTGCATCTTTAAATCACCAAACTACAAGGGTAAAAGGACTTTGTTGTGTTGGACCAATGGAACTTCACTAGTGCTTTATCGATGTTGATGTTTTCAGAATAAAAACTACTTAATCGGTCAGGTTATGACCGATAGAACAATTCTTTGAATGTTTGAATGTTTGGCCTTTGTGGCCGTTTTGAATGTTACGATCTTTTATTGGTTTGTGGGATGGCCTGATATATTTGATATTTTTATTTTGCCTATATTAACTTTTTCTTTGAATATCTTTGATACTTTGCGATGTTATACTTACATTTTCAGCAATCTATATAAACCAACGTGTATGATCAGTCTTAAATAATTCATCGACCTCATACGTATGATGCTAGCCAAATAACTTCATTAAGATGAATAAAGAATATTTCAAACACAACTTTATTCAAAATAAATCGGCTCGAAAGATATAATTGACCTTAATTACATAACAATAACTGGCCTGAAAACATCCAATCGGTCTTAACTAGTATAGGACTATAAGCTAACTTTAATTATGTTGCCTGGCTTTGTTAAAAGTCAACCGATTTACTCCATCCTACATGGATGGGAAATAAGCTTTTAAATATTTGCCATCGATTGGTCTGGTATGCAGTGAATCATCATTGTCAGCTAGAAGATAAGAGCCCCCCTTAACACTTAAATAACTGAAAAGGGGCCTTCCCAATTCAGACTCTATTTTCTAAGAGATCAATCTTTAAGTTCGATGGGCAGCACGAGTTTCCAAACTAGGTCTCCCTCTTTAAAGAACTTGTATTTGAATTTCTTATTGTATGCCCATTCCACTTTCCTTTTCTGTACCTCTATTTAGTCATACGCCAATAAACTTTCTTTATCTAAATGGTCTAGCTCTTGCAACGTGCTTTCGGCATACTGTAAGGCCGATAGCTTTGAATGGACCTGTCTCCTTAGTAATGCCACCGTCAATTCCATTGCTTCATGGCCATAAACTAGTTTGAAGGGTGAAGTGCCTGTGGCCATTTTCTAATTAGTTCTTAATGCCCAAAGTACCTTAGGTAAAGTTTCATGACATATACGTGGATTCTCTTTAATTGACTTTTGAATTATCATCTTTACTAACTTGTTGGTTGCTTCGGCCTGTCCGTTTGCCTGGGCATAATATGGTGATGAGTAAAGTAGCTTGATCCTATAGTTTTTAGCAAATGCCCGAATTTCTTCCCTTGTGAACATAGTGCCCTGGTCTGTGGTTATAGACTCTAGAATCCTAAAGCGATGTATGATTTGCTTAGTGATGAAGTCAATGACCGATTTCTGATTAACGAATCTTTAAAGGAATGACCTTTACCTACTTTGTGAAATAGTTTGTAGTAACTAACATGAAACCATGCCCTTTGTATGATGGAGGATAAACTTTCCTAATGATTTCCATCGCCCATCCTCTGAATGGCCAAAGTTTGATGATAGATTGCAATTCCTCAACTAGAACATGCTGAATTGGTCTATGCTTCTGGCAAGCTTCACATCCTTTGGCGTAATCATTACAATCCTTCTCCATGGTTGGCCAAAACTATCCGTATTGCTATATCAACCATTTCATCTTCCTTCCTCCTTGATGTGCACCTATAATTCCTTTTTGTGCTTCGGCCATGACTAGTATTGCTTCCTTTGGGCCAATACACCTAAGTAGCTCCCCAAAAATTGATATTTTATATAGCTCTCCATCCATTAAAAACATTTTTGTTGCTAGCACTCTGATGTGACATTTGGCCGATGGTGGTGGGTTGTTAAGGTATTCTTTAATCTCCACCCTCTAATCGGCCTTAAGATTCAAGGCAGCAACCTAAAAAAAAGATCATTAGATTTGGCTAATAAAGAAGAATGAGGTCCGATTAATGTTGGTATAGATGACATCTTATCCTCATAACCAGAGCTCGATTATGCCAAGTCATTTGCTTCACCATTGACCTCTCTTTCCAGAAATTGCAGTCGGGCCCTTGCGAATCCTTCCAACATATGTTTTACTTTGTTGCAATATGCCCTTAGTATGTGTAAGCACCCAATTTCAGGATAATTAGAGTATGGATGCGAAAGAGGACTCCGATGATGAAAATTTATTGCAAATAGGTCTCTAGCATTTGAATTTCAAATCCCAAGGCTTGATTGCATTTTTTTATGGACTAAATTGAAAAGTCTCTTTTTCTTCAGCTGTCTTGTTGTAATTAAATGTTAAAAAAGGAAGAATGGATTTCCAATCAAAAATCCAGAATTCCGATCGACAATCCATAATTTCGGTCGAAATTGTATTATCCCGATGCATGAAAATCTAATTTTTTTATAATTATTTATTTATTTTTCTTAAATTTGATTGGTCAAAAAATTATTTCAAAATAAATAAATAAATCTCTCTGTAAACTTTATCTTTCCGAATGATAAAGTTTTATACTATTAGTTGGGATAATGATGTATCCCAATTAACCTATTCTATCTATTGAGAGAATAAAAGGAGAAGCCTAATTTTATCTTAGGGAGGAGAAAAAAAGGACAAAAAAAACAAAGATAAAAAGACAAAAAAAAAAGAGAGAAACAAAGAAAAAAGAGAACAAAAAAAAATTTTCTTTCCTGGAAAAGCTTTTGCGTGAACTTCATTTGAAAAAAAAAATTTCTTTTTTTTCTACAGGAATTAACATTTTCTTTTAGAAAAGCAATCAAAGCCTGGAACTGAGAAGATCAGTATAGATCTTTTCAAACGGTGAATCAAACAAAGCCTCTGAAGAGCTAATCAATATTTCATCCCTTTTCTTTTCTTTTATTTATTTTCATTTTATTTTTATGATTTGTTTTTTTATTATTTTATTCTAACCATATTTTGATTTTTTGTTTTGTTTCTTTAATGATGGTGGTGGAAACATTATATGTCCTAGAGATGGGATTGAACGGATTAAATCTATAAAGGTCCATGGAATGTCATGGACTAATCCATGTCAAAATCACGTAGTTTTATATTTATTTTATGTGTTTTAGTGGTATTTACATTGTGTATTTATTTTTGATTTTTTGGGCATGTAACTATTATTGTACATAGGATTGTAATAGCCCCATTAGTAGGAATATAGTGGAATTTCAATTTTCTACACTTAAAAATCAATTAGTAAATTAGATCCATTTGGTAAAACTTTAATTAAAATCAATGGTGGTTTTAGTTAATTAGGATGCATGGAATTAAATTAGGGTTAGAGATCATTACTTGAATGCTTTTGTATGTTTATTCATTTATTTAGGCTTTTGTTTTATTTTTTTCCTTTTTATTTGCTTTGGGCCCCAAGCCTACGTGTAGGTCTAACTCACTAATAGAATAAGCTTTTAAATTTAGGTTTAATTAACTTTAAAATTAATTTAGGCCCATTAGGTTAATTTAGATTTTAGGCCCATTTTTTTAGTTAAATAAAATTAACTTAGACTTAGCTTAACCCATTAATAAAGTCTTCATCATAATTTGTAGACTTAGGATCATTTCATTTAATTAAAATTGATAAGAATTAAGCCCACTAATTCATTTCTTTTTTCTTTTAAAATTTAATAGACTTAGGTCCATTTTCATTAGAATTAAAATAAATAGATTTAGGCTTACTAATCATCAAAATATAGGCCCACTTTTAGTACCATTTCACTTGTAAATAAAAATATATAGATTTAGCTAACTTAAAATTAAAATCAAATGTAGTTTGGATTTAGGGGCATTGCGCTTTGAATGCATTTTTTATGTGCTTTTTCATGGATTGGTTACCTTAGGGTTAGATGGATGTTCAATTAGGGTTTAATGAAATTGCATGTAATTAGGGAATAAGATAGTAATTCATAAATAATTCTAAATGAACACAAGACTAAAAGAAGTTGGTATTCCATATCTAAAACTCCTGGTTGTAGTACTAGCTTGTATTAGAGAATTGAGTTATCACCACCTTCGATTTGTCCCAGTTATTACCCTGGATGGCGACTCCTCATCTCCACACCATGTCTTTATGACAGTGGTTAGTGTGTTCCCTAGAGCCCTGAGCTCAAACAATGTCATGGTTGCAATAAACTTGGGCGAGCACTAAACCCCGCTGTCTACAGTATGGCTGACTCACACTTATATTCCCCTGAAACTTGTTTTACTACTAGCATTGAGTCGCCAAAGATATCTACATCGTGCACCCCTAGTTCAGCTAGGATGTCAAGTGCTATCAGGAGAGCTTCATACTCGACCTGACTATTTGTATAGGAGAAATCAAATAGGAATGATAGCTTTTTCTTGATGCCATGAGATGATTCCAGGACTACACCTGCCCTCAAGCTTGATGATGCTCTTGAGCCATCAAACCATACTCTCCATGCCTTTGCCTCATAGAGATCAATTGTTATGTCTAAAGTAGGATGATTGGCCAAAAAGTCAGTAATACCTGTCCTTTGACAGCCTTTTGAGGCACATATTGTAATGTAAACTTTGATAGAGCCACAACCCATTTGCCAAGATGATTTCTAAGGAACGATTTTAAGGGGATGTATTTGATTATGTTACTAATCACCCATACCACTGAAGGGAGCAAGTAATACCTAAGCTTGCAACACATGAAGTACAAACATAGTCCTAGCTTGTCGATGGAGGAATACCTTGTCTCAGTGTCTGTCAGAGCTCGACTGAGGTAGTAGATTGACCGTTCATATCCTTTATGCTCCCGAGCGAGTAGACTACCAATAGAGGCTTCAAAAGCTAAAATATAAAGAATTAGAGGCATGTTCGGCCTTGGAGCAGCCATAACTAGAGGATGGGTTAGGTATGCGTTGATCTGATCGAACGCATGCTGGTGCTCGACAGTCCATACGAAATTCTCCCCTATTTTTAAGCTGATCAAATTCTTAATTAGCCTGCAGTGTTGGATATGAACTGTCTAAGGTAGTTTATTTGTCCAATTAATCTATGCAATTCTTTTTTGGACTTAGGAGGTGCATCTTGAATGATTGCCTTGGTCTTGTTGGCGTCCACTTCCACCACCCTCTGGTGCACCAAGAATCCCAAAAAATGATCTGCTGACACTCCAAAGGCACACTTAAGCGAGTTCATTTTTAACTAATGGAGCCTCATTCTTTCAAATGGCTTCGTTAAGTGCTATCGATGTTGCTCATTGACCTTAGATTTAACAATTACATCATCTATATAAACCTCCATGAAATCGCCAATCAATGAGTCAAAGATCTCATGCATCGTTAGCTGATAAATTGCCCTTGCATTTTTAAGACCGAACGACATGACCACCCATTCATAATTCCCAAGGGCACTAGGACATCGGAAAGTTGTCTTGCTCACACCAGTCTCCTTGATCTTTATCTGGTTGTAACCCGAATGCCCATCCATAAGACTAAGGATGCAATGGCTTGACGTAATGTTAATAAACATATTGGCCATCATCTTTTGGTGCTACAAGATTCAAATTTCTGAAGTCAATACACACCCTAATTTTTTTGTTCTTCTTCACCACATGAACTATGTTTGACAACTACTGTGTATATTGCACTTTTCGGATGAAACCCGCCTCAGTAAGCCTCTTGATTTCATTGGCCACCAACTTTTTCACATCTTTAAACATTTACCTAGGAGGTTGAATATGAGGCCGATAACCGAGGTTGATGGGAAATTCATGTTCCACCAATTTTTGGTCTAAACTAAGCATCTCCTCATACGTCCTGGCGAAATAATCTTTGTATTTCCTTAGTAACTCCACCAGCCTTTCTGCAAACTCTGGGCTAAGCTTGGAGCAAATATATATTAGTCATTTATCAGCCTCAGTCCCCAAATTGATTTCTTTCAATAAGTCTGGGGGTCTGTATATGATCATCTCCTATTTTACTTATAGGGATGTGCATATCACCACTTTTCAATCGGCCTATGGGATCCTGCTCTTCTTCTTTGAAGGTACACTCGGTCAATTAAACTAGCTTACTACTTGAACAAGTTTGTAATATCATCATCATCATTAGTTATGATTGATTAGCCAATTCCTCCTGATGTAGTTACTGTAGGCCAATCTAGTTCAATACATGGCTTGGTGCCTTTCTTGAAGCCAGTGAGATGGGGCAAGTACATCATGGCCTCTGCATGAAAGGCCTCTTCCCCAAATGGGTTAGGATCTCTATGGATAACCTCCACATCCCCTTCTAGCCTTCATATGAACAACATTTGATGTAGAGAGGAAGGTACACATGCATTGGAATGTATCCAATCCCTACCAAGGAGAACATTGTAGTTGGTCTTCACATCCATGACAAAGAAACCCCTTTGGGATTCATGTTTGCCTACTTTGACATTCAGTATGATGAAACCTTCAGGAGCCCGATCATGTCCTGCAAAATCAGTCATAACAACATCAGTTTTCTTAAGATCTTTAATTTCTAGACCAATTTTCTTCAGAGTTTGGAGTGGTAAAATGTTGACTCCAGCATCGTTGTTAACTAAAACTCTCTTCATTTCTACCCCATTGAAATCGGCCTTGATATATAATGGCTGAATATGCCTAGTCATGAGAAGATCATGTTGTGGGATAGTTAAGGATGCCCCTTGTCCATTGTCCAGTTCACAGTCATCAGAGGTGATCACATCCCCATCCAATGTGGATCTCTGACCAGGCTTTAGTTTGAATTCATTTGGCAAAGTAACCATATTGATGCTGAAGCTCGATATATCTCGTTTTGGCGATGGTGGGGGTAGTGGTCCATCTTTGATGTTTCCCTCCTTTATAGACTAATATCACTACACCTTCCCCTTTCTTTTGTCCTCTTCATGGAGGTTAAAGTTGGAATAGGGCTTTTTTCAAGGATCAATCTTATTGAACCTTGAGGGGTAAAATAATTATTTTTTAATGGTCACAAGTAATAATAATCATTTTTTGATGGTCACAAGTAATTAAGTAAAATTAAATTTAATCCATGTATTTAAGTGTTTATATTCAGGTTAATTTAAGTTGTAAAATTCAAGTATAAACACAAGCAATGAAAAGTCAAGTTGTTAAATTTTTAAGTCTGCAGACTTGTCATAAGTGGTGACAGACTCATCATCAGTGATGATAGAGATAAAATCGAAGATTGAATTTTTCATGAAAAATGTAAAGTCAAATCTGGTTAAATATAATGGAAATTTTCATTTCTAATAGTCACAAACAAATTCCAATCATCGAAAAAAAATTTCGAGCAAAGCTATAAAAATCCAAATTGCAAAGAATCCAAAAGTGGCAAAAAATTTCATCACCTGTGTCATCATCAAAGATCATGAAAGAGCAAAATTTTTGAAGTTATTTCTTGGTGCCCAGACTGTCATAACCAATGACAATTTGTCATCAATCATGACAAACGTGTAGAGTGCTTCTTTTTGGGTGGTTCAAACGACTCTATTTGTATTAAATGCATCTCCAATAACTATTTTTCTCTTAGAGGGTTTAAATATCACCAAGAACAGAGTTGGAACAAGTAGAGGAAGTTGTGCAAACACATTGAGAACCATCTTTGAGCATTTAATCTTAAATTAATCCTTCAACCACCCAAGTTCTTCATCTTTAATTCTTGTTATTTTTATTTATCTCAAGAGTGTTCTTGAGTATGGGTTGGTGAGTGTTTAAAACCATTATTCAATAGCTCAATAGTGAGATTTAGTGAGTTGGGTTAGGGTTTTAATCACTTGTAAGCTAAGAGGATCGTTCTTAGCATTTGGGTTAGAGTGTGAGCGTTTGAAAAACACTTGGGTTTGAGTGCTAGCCTTGGGAAAATACTTATAAGCTAAAAGGATTGTTCTTAGCACTTGGGTTAGAGTGTGAGCCCTATGAAAACACTTAGGTTGGAGTGTGAGGCTTGAAAAACACTTGGGTAGCTTTTATTTAAGTTTGTAAGGGTTTGATCTCACCTTGAAGTAGATTGATAGTGGATTGAAATTCTTAACTTGTGGTTGAGGAGAGGACATAGGCTTAGAGGGCCGAACCTCTATAATTCCTTGTGTTTTTCTTGCTCATTTTCCTTATTTTATTGTGCTCTAATTCTATTTTTAGTTTGCTCTTGATTGAATATTCAAAATTACCCATCTAGCTCAAAAAGCCAATTCAACCCCCCCCCCCCCCCCCCCTCTTGGCACTTGTGGAATTGCATTTGGTATCAGAGCACTGTTCTCCACTCTTAAAGATTTAACCATCTTAGAGAAAACATCATGGCCTCCATAAGTCAAGTTGTTACCTCCCACGATATTCATGGCCCTAGCTACACAAGACCTCTATTTTTTTATAGAACCGATTATACATATTGGAGAAACAAAATGGAGATATTCTTGGATAGTGAAGGAGTAAATTTATGGGACTTTATTGAAAAAGTTTGGAGTCCTCCAATAAGGAAAAATAATGAAGGCAATGAGAAAGTAATGGAGTGATGAGCAATCCAAAGCCAACTTGAGAAATAGAAAAGCAATAACTATTCTTTATTATAGCTTAAATAGAGAAGCATATAATGAAATTGAGCATTTGAGATCCGCCTAAGAGATATAGGAATGCTTAAAGACCAAGCATGAAGGCACTAGTGAGTTTAATGATGATGACATCGATGGAGAAGTTGCCAATTGATGCTTCATGGCCTTGGAGGAACCTTTAATTGATGAGGTAACTCTAGACCTTGAATCCAATGATGAAATGTTATATGCTTGTGAGAAATTAATGCATCAATGTAATAAATATTTGTCTAGAATTACTTCACTCAAAGAAATGGTGAAAGCTCTAAAAGAACTTGAGAAGTCAAGATCTTCTAATGATGAGTTAACCAATTCATTGAATGAATGTAATTCTAAGAAAATTGAGATTGTAAATGAAAGTGCTAAACTTATTGAATAAAATATATTTTTAGAAAATGAAAATAGCAATCTCAAGGAATCCATCTTTAAATTTAATAAAAGAAAGGAAACTATTGATGGCATGATTTATATGACTTCCACTCCTTTAAAATCTAAAGGTCGAATTGGTTTTAATAATGCTCATGCTAGTTCTTCAAAAATTATAAGCCTAAGAACTCCAATTACTAAGGTTTACCAAAGACCTAGTCTTAAAACCAATGGACCTAAAAAGTCTAATAGAAATAAGACTAACAAATTTAGAGCTAATAGCTCAAGAGGACCTAAGCCTAGGAAATACAATCATGCTCATTGTCATGGTTTTCATAGTTTTAAAATGAAAGAGCATGCACCAAATGTTATATGTCATTATTGTGGTGTGATGGGGCACAAGAATTATAGATGTTATATAAGAAAGACTCATTTGGGTTACTCAAATGATGTATCTTTCAATGCTAACCACCAAGGACCCAAGTACATTTGGGTACCTAAAGTGCGATGAAGCATTTTCTTGTAGGTGTGCTTGGAATCCACAATGTGCAAAGAAAAGTGGTATTTAGATAATGGATGTTCAAGGCACATAACCAGGAAGGCCAACCTCTTCTCTCATTTGGAGATGAAAAAGAGAGGCAAAGTTACATTTGGTGACAATACCAAGGGATGGCACTTGGATGTGGCATAGGATATTTGATCATGCCAATAAGGAGCAATGGAGAATGATCAAGCTATTTCCCTTCCAATTGAGTCATCTCAAAATGGTGGATGGTAACTCATTATGTTATATGTTTGCTTGTGTCATTATAATCACTTTTTTGAACCCTGAGTGGTTAATTTATTATATCTTTGAACTTTGATTGATTATGATGCAATATTCAATTAGTCCCAATTGTGTTTGAATAGGCTCAACCCAAGTTTAAAAGCTTGTTTTTTTGAAAATTCTGATTTTAACTCATGATTATGACACTTTTGTTATTGGCAGTTAAGGTTCTATTATTCAAATAATTTCATGTTCTTACTTAAAATTATTTTTGAAGAGTCAATTTTCATGATTGTGAAAATCTTATCACCGGTTATAATTCATCTGCACTTAGTCCTTGATGTATTCAAGTTATTTTTTTTATTTGGACAAACAGTTGCATAATCATTTATTACATTTTTCATATTTTTAGCTTAATCGTGATCGTAATTATCCTTGTTATCAATCATGAATAAATGAACTTTAACTGTTGCAAAAAAAAATTTACCAGTGATCATGACACTTGTTTCACCACCTGTGATGCACCTAGGATTAAATATGTGGTATTTAAAGCAGTTTTAAAACCTAAGGTAATCTATCTTCTTCCTCTTAGAGCCGCCCACCACTTTCCCCTTTTTATCTTTGACCTATTTTTTTTTTGAAGATTTCTTCTCCCTTTTCATCTTTAACTTAATCTCACATCATTTTCACAATCATTTCATAATCATATTCATGATCACATCATCTCTAAGTGCAAGTACAAAATCAGCTATAAAAACCCACTTGAATCAGCCCCCTACTTGTCCTTAATCGAATTTGTCAACATGTCAACCTCACTTGAGCCGACAAAGAAAGGAACAAAGATGAAAATCATGTAAAAAAAAAGGGGCTCGCATGACCTTGTGTTCTCTTTGCTTGCAACCAAAGAGCAAAAAAGAAAGAGGTGAGATTTTTGCATCCTATTATGTTCTTGGTAGAAGAAAAAGCCATGGAAATGTCTGAAAATTAGAAGTATTTGTGCTTTGGTGTGGCAAATAAAAAAGGGGGGAAGGATTTGGCCTTGACAAAATTACTTGATGATCAATTTGGAGTTGTTCAGACTTCTATTTCCACCTTAGAGTCACGGATTGGCCTCATGGACATCGAAATTGGTGTTGTTACTATTGATGTCGCCTATTTAAGAACCCATCTTCCCGCCCCCTATAAATCTCATTGATTCTACATCATGCATCTCATTTCATAATTTTTTTTTAGTTTAATATTTTTTGGTTTTCAAGTCTTTGTAAGAACTTGAAATGGCTATAGTCCTTAACTTATTGGGATATGTTTGCTATTATCTTGTTGCTTTTGTTTTTGTTGTCTTGAACAGAAGCTCTCCCCCCTTGCTTTGTTGTTTTTGGTTGTAACAAAGGGGGAGAAAAGGCTAAGCTTAGGTATTTTGGATATTTGGTAGTTTGAATATTCTGTGATGTGGATATTAAAATTTAATGAATATTCAATTTTTATTTGGTAATGTTGATTTGTGGATATTGATTATGTGCTCTATGATGTTGAATATTGATTTTGCAAAGTTTGTTATTTTGAATATTGATTTTGCGAAGTTTGTTATTTTGAATATTGATTTTGCGAAGTTTGTTATTTTTGTGCCTAACTTGGTGTGGTTAGTATATTTTTAGACATTCTGTGACTTGTTGGTTGGGTATTGAATATGGCTATTGACATTTTCTATTTGGTTAAAATGGAAGTGTAGGTAACTATGTTCCATGTTTTATTGACATTAATTTTATTGATAACCTCTTGGTTAATTCATGCTAACTCTTTAGATATATATTTTAGTTGGTTATTGACCTTGTTGTTGATTTTTTAGATATATATCATCTATAATATTCTACAGGTCATGTTCTTTAAGTTCTAGTGCTTCTGTCGCAGGCCATAATTCTTATTTCATGGTCATAATTCTGGGTTCTTGATTTATACATGATTTAATCATTTAAGGTGACTATCTCAGGCTGAATTTTTTTGTGTAAACTGCACTATCACTAGCTATGACTGTGATTGCAATGATTTGTCTTTTGTCTCCCTCTCTCTCTTGTTGTTTTTTATAGTAATAAAGGGTAAGAAAATGTAAAATGTTTTTATGTTTGGTGTTTGGGGAGAACGGTTTTCATGGTTGAAAAATTGAATATATTTGGCTTTGGAGATTGTTGGTTGATGAATATATCTTCTTTGGATATTTTTTAGTTGATAGTTGAGAGTTGCTTAAATAATTCATTGTCTTATTGCTTAAATATGAAAAATGGACTTGCTTAATGCTGCTTTGTAATTTTAATTTTAGGCTTCTTTAGTTTATTGCACAAACAGTATCATAACTTTGACCCATATTTCAAAATGGTACCAGATTTTTAATTTTTTTCTTTTTTGTCCCTTAATTTCTATTTTTTTTTTCAGATCATAGTCCCTTAATGATTTTCAATCAAATTTAGCATGTGTGGTAGCTTGAATAAGTATATCTTTTGTATATTAATCATATAAGCATCTAATTAAGCAGCCTAATCATCTTGTGGACTCCATAAAATTTTATTTTATAGGGCCCATAAAGAAAATTTATTCTATGGGGCCAACAAGATGATTAAGTTGTTTAATGGGATGTTTACATGGCAAATATACTAAAAATATTTTTATTTCGGCTGTCACGTATGCTAAATTTGATTGGATATGTTTGAGGTACATTAATCTGTAGCAAAAATAGAAATTGTGGTACTAAAAAGAAAAAAATAGAACTTCAGTAACTGAAAAGAAAAAAAATTGAAAATCTGGTACTATTTTGAAACATTGGGTAAAATTATGGTACCAACGGTGCAATAAATCCCTTATTTTATAGAGGAGAAATTCCTTCAAATAAATCCCTTATTTTATAAAGGAGAAATTCCTTCAAATTTTTAGCCTAATTTTACATAATTATTTGTTACTATAAAAAAGTTAGGGATTGTTGATCCTTTAGGGATAAAATAATCCTTTTTTGATGGTCACAATTAATTAAGTCAAATTATATTTAATATGTGTATTTAATTGTTTATATTCAGGTTAATTTAAATTGTAAAATTCAACTCCGAACACAAGTAATGAAAAGTCAAGTTGTTAAATTTTCAAGTCTGCAGACTTGTCATAAGTGGTTATAGACTCATCATCAGTGATGACAGAGACAAAATCAAAAATTGAATTTTTTGTGAAAAATGTAAAGTCAAATTTGGTTAAATATGATGGAAATCTTCATTTCTAATAATCACAAACAAATTCCAATCATCGAAAAAAAATTTCGAGCAAAGCTATGAAAATCCAAATTGCAAAGAATCCAAAAGTGGCATAAAGTTTCATCACCAGCATCATCGCCGGAGATTATGAAAGCACGAAATTTTTTGAAGTTATTTCTTGGCGCCCAGACTGTCATGACCAATAACGATTTGTCATTAGTCATGACAAACGTGTAGAGTGCTTCTTTTTGGGTGGTTCAAACGACTCTAATTTACATTAAATGCATCTCCAATAGCTCTTTTTCTCTTAGAAGGTTTAAATATCACCAAGAACAGGACTAGAACAAGTGGAGGAAGTTCAGCAAACAACCATTTTTTAGCATTTAATCTTCAATTAATCCTTCAACCACCCAAGTTCTTCATCTTTAATTCTTGTAATTTTTATTTATCTCAAGAGTGTTCTTAAATATGGGTTGGTGAGTGTTTAAAACCATTATTCAATAGTGAGATTAAGTGAGTTGGGTTATGGTTTTAATCACTTGTAAGCTAAGAGGATCGTTCTTAGCATTTGGATTAAAGTGTGAGCGTTTGAAAAACATTTGGGTTTGAGTGCTAGCCTTGGGAAAATACTTATAAGCTAAAAGGATTGTTCTTAGCACTTAGGTTAGAGTGTGAGCCTTGTGAAAACACTTAGGTTGGAGTGTAAGCCTTGGAAAAAACTTAGGAAGCTTTGATTTAAGCTTGTAAAGGTTTGATCTACACTTTGAAGTAGATTGATAATGGATTAAAATTCTCAACTTGTGGTTGAGGAGATGACATAGACTTGGAGGGCCGAACCTCTATAATTCCTTGTGTTTTTCTTACTCATTTTCCTTATTTTACTGTGCTCTAATTCTATTTTTAGTTTGCTTTTGATTGAATATTCAAAATTACCCATCTAGCTCAAAAAGTAAATTCACCCCCCTCCCCCCTTTTGGCACTTGTAGAATTACAAATCTTTTCGCTATACATCTTTTTTACTGTCTGATCCTTGTCATCTGCCACCCTCTTTTCAAGTTCCCATTTTTTGGGAGTCCTATCTCTTTCAAGCTTCAAAGGCTGATTGACATCTCTCTGTTTACTTGTTTAAGGCTTCTTAGTAGAACTTCTGGAGGCCGATGGTTCATGAGTCTTCCTAGCTGACTAGCGTAGTCTCTGTATTCTTCTCTTATGAGTTTTTGTCATACTAATCCTTCTATCTTTGTCAAGATACCAGACTCTCTTGAAAACATCACTCTTAGGCTTATGCCTTTGCTAATCCTTAGCTGTTCTTGGTTTGAAAGTCTTCGTTTTTGCCTGATTAGGAAAATGGCCCTTATCCCTATAGGCAGTATCCTGTTCATTTCTTATCTTCGGCCTCTTTGGTGAGTATGATAAGCTTCTGTTAATGTCAGAGGGTCTCACCCTTATTTTTGGTCTTTATCGACTTGTATAGTCCCGTCGGTCTCTTTTTACCAGCCTTGGGGACCTGCTAAGAGTGATGGTTAGCCAATTTATAATCTTAGGAAGCTAGTGGAATTAAGGGACTATGCAAGAGTAAAATAATAATTAATAAAATAATTCTAAAGAACACAATTAGAATCAGTATCTCTTATCCCCAGTGGAGTTGCCACTATAGACGACAGGGTTTAACGTGCGTCCAAGTATATTACAATCTCGACACTGTTTGAGCTTAGGGCTCCAGGAAACACACTATTATATCACAAAGACATGACGTGGAGATGAGGAGTCACTACCCAGGGTAATAACTGGGACAAATCGTAGGTGGTGGTAACTCAATTCTCTAAAAGAGAGTTAGCACCACAACTAGGAAATTTTAGGAACAGAATACCAACTTCTTTTAGTCTTGTGTTCTTTAAAATTAGTTTATGAATTACTATTTTATTTCCTAATTACATGCAATTTCATTTAAACCCTAATTTAGCATACATCTAACTCCAAGGCAACCAGTCATGAAAGAGCACATAAAAAATGCATTCACAAAGGCGCAACGTTCCTAAGTATAAACTACATTGATTTTAATTTAAGTTAATTAAGTCTACATATTTTATTTACAAAATGTAATGGAACTAAAGGTGGGCCTACATTTTAATTAAATTAGTGAGGTTAAATCTATTTTTTTTAATTCTAAAGAAATGGGCCTAAATCTGCCAATTTTGATAGAAAAGAAAGTTAAATTAGTTGGCCTAGTTCTAATTAATTTTAATTAAGTGAAGTGATCCTAAATCTATTTATAAAAAATTTCTTTGATGGGTTGAGTTAAGTCTAAAGTTAATTTTAATTAACTAAAAAAAGTGAGCCTAAATCTAAATTATCCTAAATTGGCCTAAATTAATTTTAAAGTTAATTAAACCTAAAACCAATTTCAATAACCTATTAATTAAGTGAGTTAACACCTAACTTGGACTTGGGCCCCAAAACAAACAAAAATTATAAACAAGCCCAAACAATAAAAAGCAAATAATCAAATAAAACATATATGCTTTAATTTTTAACCCTAATTCAATTTACATGCAACCTAAATTAATCTAAAGCCGCCATTAATTTTAATTAGGTTTTTACCAAATGAACTTAATTTACTAATTGATTTTAAAGTGCAGAAAAATAAATATTTAGTATTTTTCCTCTATTGGGGTATTACAATAATCTACTGAAAATAAAAATTAAAATTAATTACAACCCCAAAAGCCAAACAAATAAAAATATAAAATAAAACAACCAACAAAATAATAAAAAATAAAATACACAGAAACCCTAAAAACTACGTGAAAATACAAAATTTAATTCATGACATTCCATGGATTTTAATGGGTTGATTATTCTCCACAGTAAATCCATGTCATCCATCCATAACCATAAACAAAGAAACAAAATAAATAAAAATTAGTGACTAAACAAAATTAAATCAAAATGAAATAAAATAAAAATAATGAAATAAAATATAAAGAAAAGAATAAAAT
>CATIWM010353928.1:0-11246 GCA_949671775.1 Mallotus repandus | reverse complement strand
TGCTTGAAGCTGTGTGTTTGTTAGTGTGTGATATGTGTTACATATGTAAAATTATGAGTTAAAAATTTGACATAAATAATTATGTTATGTGTTAGTCACATGCATACAATGTATGCTTGGCATCCTTAACAGGTGTCACACTACGTTTCGAGCTAAAGACCCAAAACGTCAAAAGTTACCTTATGGAGTGTTAAACCATCTTGTGTGCAGTTTGGTTTGGGATATATTCTATATGGACACTCGACTAGGCAACCAACTAGCACACTATACTAATAATTTGCCCTTGTCGTCAATACTTCTCTTTCCTTTTAATTTTTTTTTAATCTGAAAAACATGTCATCTATGTTGGAAGTCAATGTGGTTTTAGTGATCCAATCTTAATTTCTAGTAGTGTTTTTTGAGTTACTGTAATCAAAATAACTAATGATGACTAGCACTCAAGTTGTGCAATATACAAAAGTCAGAAACTCCCTGTTAATATTGTATCAGGAATGATATAGGAACAGAAATCCCCATTTTAGCATTGACTAATCCTAGAATGACCAAATAGCACTTTGAGCTTAACATTTATTCCATTCCTTCACTTTTGTAATGCATTTACAAATCTAAATCATCTTTAGTTTGTACCCTTAGTTCTTTTATTTTTGGTAAAATTTGACATTGTGTTCACCCTACAAGTTATTGCCTCGTGTAAAATCTTTTCTATATCTCTTAACCCACTCCTAATTTCATTTTTTTTCTTTTAGCACTAATGTCGTAGATAACACAAGTGTAAATTCAAAGAGAAAATGGGGAACAAATCTAAGAAAAAAAATCATATGCATTAAGATATTACGTATAAATGTAAAATTCAAATACTGTTGTTTCTGAATTCTGTCCATAGAATGCAACAGAGATGTCATTGTCACATTCCATATATTCTTATAATAATAATGCAATATTATAATTTTGTTGTCAAAAACAAGGGATCTATAATATTTCATATTTTTATGTGATGTTTTTTTTTATATTTCAATAAATGATGATATTCTTTCCCATATTATTGCTTTATATGATCATAAGAAACTGGATAAATTTACACCATATTTTATAATAGATAAGGCTACGAAGGTACCTTCTCTCTCTCTCTTTTTAATTTAGTCTACTTGATCCAAAATTTTCTTTTCTTTTTTATTTAAATTGGGTCTTCTTTATACTAGTTTTAGTGGTTTTGGACAAGTTTTGTTTTGTTTCCTTCAAACCATTATCTTATTAGGTAAATTTGATTTTATGTTTTAAAAAATAGAATGATGAAAAATAATTATTATGGTCATTTTATAAAAAAAATATACTTAATCAAAAAACAAGAAAGTAAACACTAAGAAGACTATAATTATTTAGTGGTGCTTCTTAAGGCCATATGTGAATATTTGACTCGTGCCTATCTTCTTTTCCGATGTACCCTTCCCCTTAACATAATTCATTTTGTAATTATTTTTTGGCTTTTTCTTAAAATATTGTAATTACTATATTTAAAAAAAAAACTAAATACAAAAACAACTAGTTTATATTTAGTACTTATTTGTTATGTTATGTCTATAGGATTACAATGAACACTACAAGATCTTAGATGTATGCTAGGGTAAATGATGATGGCTGCCTTAACTTAGATTTTATTGTAGGTTTAGATTGTTTTGTTGAGTATGTCTGCGATCAACCAGAACATATGGACGGGACAAAGATACAGTGTTCTTGTGCTAAGTGTCAAAATCGAAAATATTTGAATGTGAATGATGTTAAGTTACATCTATTGAAAGTCAGATTTGTTATGAACTATTATGAATGGACTCAATATGGGGAAATATTTATCCATAGAAGTACGAAGCAGCCTGAAAGCCAAGAAAATCTCCAAATAGAGATTGAAGGCATAAACCCATACCAACAAATGGTGTTTGATGCAGCTGGCCTTGAATTTCAGGTGCAAGATGTAGAGGAAGCTTCTAATCTAGCTGAACAAAACTTGTATGACATGTTTGATGCACTTAATGATGAGTTATGGCCTAGGTGTAAAAAACATTGCGATTGTCAGCAGTTGCAAGGCTTTTAAACATAAATCTGAGAATCATATGTCAGAGAGATGCTTTGACACCATCATGGCTTTTTTGAAGGGGGTGTTGCCAGAGGATAATAGGATGGTAGATAGCTTCTATAGTACGAAGAAGTTAGTTCGAGGTCTTGGACTACCTGTAGAAAAAATCCATTGTTGCAAGAATGGATGCATGTTATATTGGGGTCATGATAATGACTTGATAAGTTGTAAATTTTATAAACACCATAGATTTAAAAAATATAGAGGTTCGATGAAATATAAACTTGTGCCAGTAAATGCAATGTATTACTTTCCCTTAATCCAAAGATTGCAACAATTATATGCTTCAAAAGCCACAGCTCCAGTGTGAGATGGCATGATGTGCATCAACAAAAAGATGGCATAATGTGTCATCCATCTGATTCTGATGCTCGGAAGCATTTTAATTATAAACATCTTTCATTTACCGCAGAGAGTCATAATGTTAGATTGGGATTATGCATGAATGGATTTCAACCATTTGGTCAATCGGGACAATAGTATTCTTCATGGCCAATCATAGTCACTCCATATAATTTGCCACTATGGATGTGTATGAAGGAGGCTTATATGTTCTTAACTATAATTGTCCCAGGGCCGAACAATCCTAAACACAAATTATATGTATTCCTACAACCTTTAATAGTAGAATTAAAATAGTTGTGGAGACATACGATGTATCTCAAAAGAAGAATTTTCAAATGAGAGCTACTCTTATGTGGACTATCAGTGACTTTTCAGCATATTCCATGCTTTCAGGGTGGAGTACAGCTGGCAAATTAGCTTGTCCTTATTATATGGAACAATCGCAGGTATTCACACTCTCAAATGGTCGTAAAATTTTATGGTTTGATAATCATAGAAAGTTTTTATGCCATAACCATCCATTCAGAAAGAATAAAAATTATTTTTCAGAAGAATGTAATAGAGATGTCATTGGCACCACCTATAAAGACAGGTGAACAAATTTTGGAAGAAATAGAAGAATTGGGGTTGAAGAACATAACAGAAACTGATGCTGAAGAAGTCAATGGTCCAATTTTCAAGTACTATGGTCGAAAGAAACAAAGCATTTTTTGGGATTTACCCTATTGGAGTTCAAACCTAGTTAGGCAAAATCTCGTTGTTATGCACATTGAGAAAAATGTGTTTGATAATGTGTTTAACACAGTAATGAATGTTGAGGGAAAAACTAAAGATAATGCCAAAGCACGAGAAGACTTAAAGCTCTTATGCAGACATTTGAAATTGGAAAAGGATACAAATATGGGTAAATATCCGAAAGCTTCTTATAGTTTGGACAAAAAAGGGAAGCAAATTGTATGTGAATGGTTGAAAAATCTTAAATTCTCAGATGGATGTGTTTTAAATATAGGTAGATGTGTGGACATGAGAAAGTATAAGTTGTTTGGCATGAAAAGCCATGATTGTCATGTCTTCATGCAAAGGTTGTTACCAATTGCATTTCGTGAGTTTCTTCCGACCAATGTGTGGTAAGCACTAACAAAGTTAAGCTTATTTTTCAAGGACTTGACATCTACTGTGCTTAAAGTGTTAGACATGAAAAGACTAGAAGAAGAAATTCCAATTATTCTTTGCAAACTGGAGCGTATTCTTCCTCCAGGCTTCTTTGACTCTACGAAACATCTTCCTGTTCATTTGCCTTACGAAGCAAAGATAGTTGGTCCAGTGCAATATCGTTGGATGTATCCATTAAAGAGGTAGTAACTCAAATTAAAATTAGCATTTTTAAGATTAGAAAAGTTTATTTTCTAATATTAATTCATTTTATACAATGTAGGTTCCTTCAACACTTAAAGAAAATTATTAAAAATAAATCCAAGGTAGAAGGTTCTATTTGTAATGCATATTTAGTAGAAGAGGCATCAATATTTTGCTCTCATTATTTTGAGCCTTATGTTTACATGAGGCAACAAAAAGTGCCTCGTAATGATGATGGTGGGGATATTAAAGATTTTAAAGGAAATCTTTCTATATTCAAACATCTAGGTCGACCATATGGACTACCAAAATCAAGATTTTTGACTGATGTTGAATATCAAGTTGCACATATTTATATTCTATTGAATTATGAGGAGGTTCAACCTTACATCGAGTAAGTATTATTAGGAATAAAGTTAAATATGCTATAAATTTTTTCATATTTTTCATTTTTCTAAATTATTATTTCATTTGTAAAGGATTTATGTTGATGAGTTACGGGAAAGATTTTTCAACATTGTTGATTCGAAGATTGATAATATGCTTGAAAAGCATTTTGCGAAGTGGTTCAAAAAATATGTACGTAATTTTTTATGGTATCTTCTGTGAACGTAAAAAATTATTATTTTTCATATGTAATTTAAATCACTATGGGTTTATTTTGAATAGGCACATGAAAATGTCATTGAGAATAAGGTCGTAAAGGATCTCAAGCAAGGCCCTCTTAAAACTGTGATCTCATATCATATTTTTTTGTCAATGGATATAAATTCTACACAGAATCCCGCAGTTCTGGTAGATCCACTACAAAAAGTGGAGTTTGCATTAAGGGCTCCAATTATAGTGAGAATGTTAAAGACTATTATAGTCGTTTAATAGAGATTATAAAATTGGAGTACCCTGCACTACTTATAAAGCAAATTATTTTGTTTAAGTGTGATTGGTTTGATCCCACTGTTAATGTTGGTATGAAGGTTCATAAACAGTATGATATGGTGGATATTAACTACAGACGTAAATTCAACAAATATGAACTATTCATTTTGGCGATGCAAGCGACTCAAGTATATTATGTGCCTTATCCTAGTTTAAGACGTGATAAATCTAATTAGTTGGCAGTGTGCAAAGTTAAAGCAAGGAATTTTGTGGATATTCCTGTTGTTGTTTATAAAAATTCAACAGCAAATGCAACATTTCAAGAAGATGAAGGCCTTGTGAATCATAAACATTTCAAGAAGATGAAGGCCTTGTGAATCATATTGATACTAGTGAAGAGGCTACTGAACCTAGTCCTTTAAATGATCCAAATGGAGAGTTTAGTAATATAAATGAAATGGATGATGAACTTTCATCGAATGAACTAGAACTTAATTCAGAATTAGAAGAGGAAGATGAAGATGCACTTGAAGAGGAAAATGAACTTGAAGATCTAGAATTTTGTGATAGTGATGAGTAATATGTTTTGAATTATGAGATAGTGTTTTATTGTTAGAACTGATTATCTCTTCTACATTTAATATGCAGATTGGAGTTTTTGAGATTGTTGCTAAAGAGCTCGATATGTTGAATACAATGTTAATCATTTTTTGTTAAAGTTATTAATTGTTGATACTATTAATATCAAATATGAAATAGATGTGATATAAGAATTTATATTATATAGTTTTATGTTGGTTTATTACTTTACTTTCTTTGTTAGCTATTATTATTTTTACTTATTCTACAATATGCAATTTGTTATAAGTCATGTTCAAGGTTGAATTAAACGTAAGTTGTTTCATAATTTAGTCTTTTTATTTGATAAGTTTTTATTTTAGAATTATGTGGAAGGCTGATGTAATTTTTTTTGATAAATTTGTAGACATGGCTAGAGGTAGAGGTAGGGGACATAGAGGAGGTGGTAATCCTAGTGGAAGACAAGTAAGTGTACAACAAAGTGATTCCTTATCAACTCCTATTAATCCTAGCGGTAGACAATCAGGTGTTCAAAATTATTTTTCCACACCACTCCCATTGGATCGCAAGCACAAGATGTGATTAGGACAACACCTACTCCAGTTTCTTCTGCAGACGCATCTAATCCATATAATGTAATAACAGATATTGCTTCAAATGCTGCCATAATCACATCTATGCGTACTACAGTGCAACAAGTTAAGACCAGCTCTAATTGCTCACAAACACAACCTCAAACAAACGATCACTTTCATGTCACATTATTTGATGACAAGTGTGTGATTTATTATTTATCCTTCATTGATATAGTAATTTTTAATTATTAATGGAATGTGTTTAATTCATTTTTAAAAATTACAAATTATTTCCATCTTCAAAATGCTCACGTAGGATTAGAAAGTTCTTTGAGGAAAATTTAGATGGTAATGGTTCTTCGTGGAAGAGCGTCTCTCAAAAAATTAAAGATTTTTACTTTGAGGAGTTTAAGGTTTGTAATTTATTTAAATTAATTGCATCAATTTAAACTAGTTGTGGAGTTATACTATTTCTTTCTTTTGTTACACTCTTAGTATTAACAATAACTAATATTTATTTTTTACTTTGTAGAAATACATCTTATGGGATGAGTCAATTAATGTTGCTACTATAAAAAAATGCTTGGAAGAAGAAGGCAGTAATACGTTATAGTTAGTTTTTATGTGACATAAGAAAGATGACTGAGAAACCTACATATATTTCAGAAGATGTCATGAAGAAATGGAAAGAAGATTGGAGTGATTCTAAATTTATAAGCAAGGCGGAGCAATATAAGAAAAATAGATTGAGCCAAACCCAAAGTAATGGTAGTAGAGTTTCCATACATACTGGAGGATCTATAAGCCATCATAAGCATTCCAGAAAACTTGTAAGTAATGAGACAAAATTTTTATTTACAAAAATATATTATTAATTTGCAGAAATAATTTATTAAGTAATGAGACAAAATTTTTATTTACAAAAATATATTAGTAATTTGCAGAAATAATTTATTTTATGTACTTATATAATGTATTAATTTGTGTTATACACCTATTTTGCTCTTTGTTGCATTATTGGTTTATGTGATCCTGTTGGTGGCTAGTTACTGTCGTAGTGGTTTTTTATGTTCGTATTATCTAGCAAGATGCATTATTCTTACCTAATTTCGTTGTAGCCCATACTAGCCCATTACTCTCTCATTTTGTAACAATTTTTATTAGTTCTTAAGTGCTGCCACTATTTGCTTTAATTCTGCATTTAATGCCTTGTTTTTTACTGTTGCTATTTATTAGGTTTCTTGGGATGTTGTAGATTGATTGTAGTTTGTACCCTTCCCTTAAATTTTAAAAGTTTTACCTAATCATAGAGTAAGAATATTATTTTTTGGTGAATTCTAATTTTGTTTTGATGCTCTTGGAGCTGTATATATACTTGTATAGTTTTTTTTAAGTAGTTGAGTTGTATGCTTCAAGTACTCTATTGTGTATTTTGAGAAGTGTAGTACTTGGTATGAGAATAAATATATGTGGTTGTCTTGAATGGCTCTTTAGGCTGAAACATTTACAAATCAGATTGATAAAAGATTGTCTAGAATACCTACAGGTACTTCCTTTCCTTTTTATTTCCTATTATAAATCTAAACTAAATAGATTGATAAAAGATGAAATTATATAGAAATCTAAAAAACTTATGTAGTCAAAAGAATAAAAAAAATACTATCTTAATTGGTGCTAATATATAGTGATTTATTCTTAATTGATGTAGTAATTTCTAATTATATTTTGTATTTTTGTTCACTTAGGCTGCAAAACTAGGACGCGAGCCTAACCCACATGAGATTTTCATCCATTGTCATACCAAAAAAAATGATGGCCAGACATTTATTGATAAAAGATCATAAGATGTTAATGTAAGTTGCTATGTATTTGATCATAAATATTAATAGTTTTATTGATAAAAAATTGACATATTCTTTACTTTGTCATTTATAAGATAAAGTTGTCGCTTTCCGAGAGCAATTGATGAAAGACACTAAAAATGTGAATGAGATACAATTGTATTATGATGTTGTTTGTGGAGAAAAAAAGAGAAAGGTATATGGTTTAGGCTCTACAACATCTTTGTTTTACATAGATGATGGCCATAGATCTACTTCTGCAGAAGCATCATCTATTGCTCACATTGCTGCATTAGAGCATCAAGTTCAAGAATTAAAACAACAAATGGAGGTGCAAAGGCAACAAATGGAACTTCAAACACTACAATTGCAGCAACAAAAGGAAGAGCATGAACAACAAATACATCTTTTTCAGTAGATGCAAGATCAAATGGACAAATATTTCAGCTACAACTCTCAAGTACCATAAAATCTCTCATCCTTCTCATGGAGTTTGCTTATTATCATGTTTGGTTCTTATCATGGATTTAGTTATCACTTTCATGTGATACTTTGAATATTAACTTAGGCCATTTTTTGGACTTAATCCATTCATATAGGGATGGACGTTATATATATATGCATGAAAATCATAGGGAGTTTATTGGTTTTTGGGTAGATAATTATTTTTATGAAGATGACTACTAGCTAGGTTGTTTGCAAATTAGGTAGCCTTTGTTGCTTTGATGACTTTTTATAAGGATAATTGCTATCCTATTTTGCAAATTAATTAGCCTTTTTTTGTCGTGTGCATAAGTTAAATTGATTGATTATTCTCTACTTGACTATAATGTTATTATGTAAATAATGTTGCAGTTTTAATTGAATTCAAATTGCAAATTACTTTATTATAATTTTCAAGTACCCTAGGTATTTAAAAAATATAAAATGAAACAAAATAAATAATTAAATAGTGCTAAAATTTACCGATTGGTTATCATTCATACATCAAATTGTGCAACAAATTTAACAAGACATTACCAACAAATAATTTATAGCTAAAATATTTTTTTTTATTAACAACCAATTGGCAACAAATTTTAACAATAGATTACCAACGGATTTTAGCAACACATTAGAAACCAATTTTACCAACGGATTACCAACGGAATTCAACAACGAATTGCCAAGGAATATTTATTTTCATTTTATTCTTTCTATTAATTCAACAACGATTTTACCAACCATAATTTTCATTGCTAACTAATTTTACCAAGGAAATTTTTATTATTTTTTCTAATATTTTACCAACGACCACATTATTTTACCAAGAAAATTTTCGTTGAAAATTTATCAACGAACATAAAATTTGTTGCTAACTATTTAGCAACAAGGGTTTTACCAACAATTTTAATCCTTTACAATTCCGTTGGTAATTGTATTTACCAAGGAAAAATTCATCTATACCAACAAAAATTTTCATTGGTAATATGCTTTATTCTTGTAGTGTTATATGACTGTGAGCCCTAGTTGAGAAAGACTCTTTGGGCAGAATTGTTGATTTTGAGCCCTGGTTGAGTAAGACCTCTGGGCACGTATATGTCTACTAGTTAGACCTTGGTCGAGCTTACTCTCTGGGCACCAGTAAATAATTGGTGTAAGAGACCGACTGTGGCTGGACCCTGGCTGAGTGTGACCGACTGTGGCTGGACCCTGGCTGAGTGTGCTCTTTGGGACTGGTAGTCATTTGGATGTAAGAGAGCCGAAAGATTAGTAGAATTGAGGATTAGAGTTCTACCATATTTTTCATTAAAGACTTTAATTTATATGAATTTCTGAAGTGGTTTTGTATTAAAGACGTTTCTGGTTTTGGAAAGACATTTTTATAAGAAAATAGTTTTGGTAAAATAAAGGATTTTTGAATAATTATTTATTTAAAGGATTTAAAGGTTTTTAAATACTTTTTTTAAAAGTAACATGTATTTTATAAAGTTAATTCATTCAGTGAGGTCTGATTTCCCTTAATTTATTTTTTCAGGATCTCACAGCCAAACTGATCCTAGTCATCATCTACGTCGGGTTTCTTTTTCTCCGGCCATTTTGTGTAGGTTTATTCGATATAAGTATTGTGTATTAAATTTTAGATACCGCAATAATTAGTTGAATGACTTGTATGCATTGTGTTTGGTATTTTTTTAAATATTGTCTTGTATACCTTGTATTGTGAACTTTTGTGTGTTGGAGATATAAGTTTATGATTGTGGATATTTGGAGTTATTGTGATGTAGTTGATGGGAGATTATTTGAAAGTGTTATTTCTTTTATACAAGTTTTGGTTTTATCCCGGTACAGAGGAAACTCTGTCGGATTTTTGTTAGAATTATAAATTTATTTAAATTTTATTGTGAAACTTTTTCTTAAGGTTTACTACGGGTTTTGAAAGCTTTATACTTTCTCATTCCCTAATGTCTGTCACATGCCCTTTGAGTTCAGGTTGTGACATATAAATACCTAAAAATATATTTATAATATAATAAATATAATATATTTTACTTTTCGTGTATTTTACATTTCTAATATAATATCATAAAAAATCAACTTCTAACAAAACTTATATTTATAGGAATAGAACAACTACTAGTTTTCATTTATTATAATGGAGAATAAAGTGAAAATTTTATTTTTAAAAATCTCACTATAATTTACTAAAAATATGTATATATTTTTGTTCTTTAACATGAAATATGTGATTCATAGAGCAATATATGTTGGCCTTTTTTTTTCTTTTGTTTTGATTTTTCTTAGAAATAAAAAAATTAAATCGTCTATTTTTTAATTAGTTAGGAAATAAAAAATCTTGAAAATTTATTATGTAACTCTTTTCGAAGTCTTTTTAGTATAATTTTAGGAACCATTTTCATTTACTTATTGTCATTTTCTTTTTTATATAATTGTAGAGTACAAAAATATAATTGAATATGAGCTTGCCGATAATTCATTGCTGTCCATCTAAAAATTTGGATTTTTTTTCAATATTTTGATAACACATGCTCTTTTTAAGTGGCTAGTGAAAATCCAAAAATTAGAAATATTTGGATTTATAGAATTATTTTTTTTTTCAAATTTTTTATTTTTATTTCTAGTTGGAACCCATTCTCTCCTTACAAAAATAATATACTAAATCTCTTGAGCTTATTATATATGTATATATTTCAACTCCAAAATAAAAAATATATTTTTCTTCTATTTCACCAAAAAAATACTTAAATATAAAAATATTAAATTAAAATATAACTGATGAGAATATTGTCTATGGATATATATATATAGACCTTGATAAAGGGATAGAATTTATTAAAAAAATTGGATAGAAAAAGTAAGAGCATTAGAAAAAGATTAATATATCCTTATATAAAAGAGCAATATTTGGGCGGTATAATAGCTGAGAGCACAAGTAAGCAAACTTGTTTTACTGCAGTCATAATTATATACCTAGAATGTATAAAAAGATAATAAATGACTAGATGCATTGGAATATTAAACGATTTAACATATGATTTTTTTTTT
>CATIWM010353909.1:0-21732 GCA_949671775.1 Mallotus repandus | reverse complement strand
AAAGCTTAAGATGTATACTTCATATGTGAAGAAGATAACTTCCTCATTTTAGAGCTCTAAGATTGTTAAAATCTTCCTTGAATCTCGAAGGTCACATTAGCCCAAATGCATGCTTAACTCCATTTTGATTTGCATGATAGTCCTAGCTTATACAAACTTAAACAAACATGTTAAATGCTTAAAACTAAGATTTTTAAGATCAAAATTAAGATTGATTATTGCTAAGGTCAACACACTTATACTTGTGCAAATAGTTGGCAGCAAGCCACTTTGCAGTTACCTTTTTATTTTTTGTTGTAACGAGATAATTATGTTCTTTAAAATAATTCTTGATTTGGTAATGGTGGGTTACACTATTATAAGAGGCATAAACCACCCAAGGACAAGTTTTTTTCCCACATCTAGCTCTTGTATCAGAGTCAATATTCTTAACAAACCTAATTGCTCGCTTCTCTTAAATAGAATACCTTGTAATTACCTCCTTTAATTCTCTTAGACCTTTTGAATTCTCTTAGACCTTTGAATGTCATGCCCAGACAAAGTGCAATTCTATCAGCATTTGGATTATAAGTAAGGAACCTGCTTTTAATCCGTACAACATGGTATGCATCTCCTTCTTCATTTGTGCTAACACAAGACCAATCTCCATCTGAATCAAAATCTTCATTGTTGTCAACTCCCCCTTCAACAATTCTCCATTGTTCAAACCTACTTGTAGCATTTTCAGTTACTGCAGTTACTGCTTCTTTACTATTCAGAAGCTCTTCAATAATTACTCTTGCTTGAGCTTGACTTCCATTATTAATGTTGCCTACATCAAAAGCAGATCTTTGACCAACACCAGCTGACTTTCTCAATGCTGCTCTTGCACTTTGTAGCTCTTCATCATCCAAATCTGACAAACAGCCACACTCCACAAGTAGATCTAGATCTTCATCAAGAGCATCCCCATCTCAATCAGCATTAAGGTGACCCTCTACAGCATCCTCACCACTTGCAGTATGCTCACCCTCGTATTCTTCCTGACCAGCTGCATTATGCTCACTTACAATTGGTTCGTCACCAACATTCAACTCCTTATCTCTGAGCACCTCTTCTTTTATTTGACTAAGAACATCATCATTCAATAACTCTTTGACATTAATTATTGGCACATAACTCAATATAGCATCTACTTCTTCAACTAAAGATGGTTGGATGACACTAACATCTTCATTCTCTCTGCCTCTCAAATCAGCATTTACTTCTGCATTTAATGCCTCCCTAGCCAAGACATTAGACCTCTCTTCATTTTATCCACAACTCTCCCTCTCTCCCAACTCTCTTTCTTCTGTCATATCACAAATGCTATTTTCTTCCCTCATATTTTCCTCTTCTCGTTCACTAACTTTGTGATCTACATACAGCTGGACTCTACCCTTTTCTCTTAGTATTTCAATAAAGTTAGACAAAGATCCCTCATGCAAAAGCAGCAGGCCATGTGCAAAGGGCACATTGGGTTTCCCAAAATGTATCTTAACAATGTCTTTATTCCCTATCTTATCCTTCAGTAGACTTTTTATACCGTTTCTCACAGTATCACTAGAGTGAATCTTTTCAACATATACCTTAAAATGGACCTTTTTCCTCCTACATAACTCTTTTCCAGACTACTTTTCCCACTAACAAATTCACTATCATAAAAAAATATCAATAATATTTGTTCTTATTCTGTAACATGAATAAAAAAATTTATATTATTAAAATGCTAAATATTTACAATATTGATTGAAACATGTAAACATAGCACTAGTAAAATGCATGTAGCAGATGCATTTGTTGTTGTCAATAATCAAACTAAGAGATATTGACCAAAAAAAAAGATGAAATTTTTGTTGTCAATAATCAAATTAAAAGATGCATTTTTTTAGAACGTTGGATTGAGTAAATGAATAACAAAGCAACGATTTGTGGCACAATGTATAAGTTGTATACTTTTTCAATGTGTAACCCATTAAAAGGTTAAGAGATAAGCTGCAAGGTTATCCCTTCCTTTCACTTTCAATTAAATTCATTTTAATAAATCCTAATGTTTAACCCCATAAATGTGTAATAGCTTTTAATGAATGTGTTCAGCTTCAATAAGGATAATTATGACTTCTAACATACACTTTTAGAGGTTAAAATAGTAACTTCAGTAATTTGAGATGAGGTGGTGATCTCTTTTACGAATTATGAGTCCCACATGTACACACTCAGCCGTCAAACCACCTATAGCTGACGAAAAGTACCTGATTGAGTCTTTTTTTATGAGTATATACACCTAATCAAAAAAAAAAAAAATTCAACCACCAAAATATCAAATTTTAAAAAGTCGACGTACCATTTGTGCAATTTTTCCTATTAGTAAATGTGTAATTTATTTATAATAGAAATCATTTTCAATAATAATAAAGCAATTAATTTTAATTAATATGTAAATTATCTGATAATAATCTTTATATATATATATATATACACATATACACACGTACGGTTGAAAATGATTGATTATTCATCATTCTTAATAATTTTGACAAAAAGCAACTGTACACGTGGCGACTAGCGAGATCCATTGCAAAATTAGAATTGCTGAAGGGGATAATCCATCTCTGGCGGAGCCGATCGTCTTCATTTTTTTCTATTTTCGTTTCAATTCTGCAACTCTGCGGACACACACACACACCAATGGCATCGCCAGCAGCAAGGATCACATTTCGAGTAGTGGTAGTAGTTCTAGTGATAATGATCCTGTTCTACGTCGGTCGTCCTCTCTACTGGAAAATCTCCGCCACTATACAAGAGATCCGCGAAAACAAACGCACCGTTCAACAAGGTCTCTCCGTTAGCTAACTCATATCATGTGCATGCACCGCTCTGTAAATTTGTTCTTTTCTTTGAATCCGAATCTGATATTCTCTTTTGTCACAGGGATTTCACAAATTGTTTACGAAGCGCAAAAATCTGTCGGTTGGTTCCACGACGAGTCCGATTCTGGTGTTCGTGAAGATCGGAAAGCGACTAATCGGCGGTTTCTCTTCTAGAGGTTAATTTCTATTACTATTTGAAAAACAAAAATTTTGTGTTTAACTGTTAAAAATGGTCTGTTCTACGAGTAGATCTGGTTTTCTGTTTGTTTATGTAGTAATAATAAATTATGCATTGTCCATTTTGAAGAAATTGGATGATTTACCGTGTAGCGCTTTACATGTATAAGGATGCTTAATTAGTGGACTGGTTGCTAATATAGAAGTGCTTCTTTCTGGATCTAGTGAGAGATTGTTGTGCTGAATCACAAATTTTAGCGGTATCTGGAAATTTAATGTTTGCTAGCTTAGTTTATAGGAGCTGCTGAATCCACAAATGAAGAACTCGCAATTTTTTACTGAATTCTGTCATGTTTTCGTCACGCCAGTATGCATTTGAGTTAGTACATTACAAGCTTTCTGTGCTTTTGAGTTGCTTTTGCTTTCATTAATAAGCAACGTTGGACGCAATTCGGGTTTAAATCCTGGTTGTTCGTGGTAGACCTTTTAGCTCTTGTGGTTTTTCTTCTCAACACAATGCGCCATTTTATTATTTTGCAAGAAGAAAGGTGCAGGTGGGTAGGATTATAGATGCCATTCCTGTGAGTAGCTAATTCCAGCTGAGACATGATATCTGGAAGCTTTTTTTCTGTAGCAGTTATGAAGGTTATTACAGAATATCGTCCTTCTGATGTTAAAGAGAGTCCAGGATTTTTTTTTTTTTTCACGGCACCATTGTGTTTGTTGTCTTAGATTTTTCTGAATTTGAGATTTTCAACCTAGCAAATAGGTTGCTAAATCCAAAGATGCAACTTTTGGTTACCAAAATTGTCTATACTTAGTAGCCAGAGAGTAGCCATATGGTTGTAGTTGCTTATTCTTGCGAATTCTGAAGTAATTGAGTTTTCCAAAGGGATGTTAAAGATATCACATGTGATGCTGTGATATCATGACAAAGTTAAGCCTGGCATGTGCACTGTTTTTTTCACTCCTCATCTCACTCCCTGGTGCTGTTGCTATTGTTTTCCTACCCCAGTTTACACCAATGTAAGAAGACTGCATTTGGAGCTTTGCATGTCTTTTATGTACCTTGTTGTGTATGTGTGCATGTTGAGTCATTCTTAATTATGTTGTATAGCTCTTGTGTGAATACCCTCCAATTTGTTATTGTAGTTCACCAAAATGAAACCCATAGCTGATGTTCTGTGGTAAATGGTTTAAATTTTCTGTACTTATAGACTTGTATACAAGTGCTTTTTCTCATTCTCTGCCCTGCTTCCAAAGAAAACGGATGTTTCTTTGCTTAAATCCACTGGTTTAAAAAATACTGGAGTAGGCTTCACCAGAAACCCAATTAATAAAGAGCCTAGCCCCAGGATTACTCTGATAAAAGGAGTGGAATGGAAATTGAATTTTATAGTGAGGTGGTTAATGCAAGATGCACTCGGTGATTATATGGTGGATAGGTTGATTGGTTTAACCGGATATTGTTCCTCTGTCCAAGAGCTGGCATGGGTACGACTCGATTGGCACAAACATTTTTATGCAAGTGACCAACTGATCAAATTTTGAAAATTTCAGCTTCTTTTGAAAGTCCGGTCTGGCAGTGGTGCAGAACAATGTTCTTTAATTAGTGAATGTGGCAACTGAATTGCCCCTATTAATTTGATTCCTACAAAACAAATCGGAGAGGAAAGCCTTAGGATTTAGGCTGGCAGTGGCAGTGGAGATCGAAAATGCTGGGGAATTAGGATGCATTTAGTTTAACTGTGAAAAATTAGGACTTCACTCTGTTTAATGGAGCTCTACGATCCCACCTTAGAAATGTAGACGAACGAGCAGAGCCCAGGAAACAGGGAAGCCAGTAGTCGAAATGAAAGTAAATTGGAATGCATTTCGTTTTCCGGCTGCGAGAGGAAAGAATGTATCAGGTAAAAGGCAAGCCTGAACAGCTTCGGTCCATTTTTCTATATATTTCGGCAACTTCAACTTCAATATTCTTATACCTTAATGTCATGACTTTCTCTGTCTAAGTATTGGCAGAATCATATCATTTGGACAATAGATTGACAATCCTCTTCTATTCCGAAAAATGAGTTCTCTTACCATGCCCATGGTATTTGAATCTAAGGCCTTTCATAAGTTTTATTAAGCCTTATTCAAGTCATTTATGGAGTATCTCCCTGGTCCACTGTCTGCAAAATGGCCGACGGTGCATTTAAGATTTAATATATAATTGCTGGTGGTTTGTACTGAGGAGCACATTTGCTTCTTACTATATATATTTTTTTTAAAGAGGGGCAAATGCCCAGAACAACTAACAACAAACCGTCACTATCCAGCAGCATTAATACACCATCTGGAGGTCGAAAAATCGCCTGACAACCAATAGGGAAATCATGGGCGAAGTCGGCCCCGTTTGTTTCTAGGGTGATTAATTACATCCAATATTTTTTTTTTAAATTATGGACTCAGAAAAAAAGTGGAGAGTACCAAAGTCCCAAGAATATTGGATGTAATTAATCAGTGTTTGAAGGTGCTATTAAAAACTCATCTTTGATGTAATTAATTAAATAATTATTATTATTCAAAAAAAGGAAAAAGTTTCAAGGATAGAATCTATCCAAGTTTTTTTTGGATAGAAATAATATTCTAGTAAATGTACGTGGAATTATAAAGTTATATATTGAAAACATAAAAAGTATAATGTCAATATTATTCTTAGTAAATATTTGGTAAATTAAATTTAAATTATTTTATAATTATTGGATCAAATTTTTATGTATGTTCATGAATACTTACAAGCCTTAAAATTAGAAGGTTCACGTGCTGAAGCTATTATCTAGGGGAGTTACTATTTCAAAGGTATGTAGGTCATAGTACGGGTGTGTAGAAATCAGTTAAAACTGAACCGAATTGAACTGATCGGTTCGGTTCAGCTATATTTAGATTCGATTTAGTTACAGTTTTTATAAGTTAAAAAAGTCGGTTAATTGGTTCACTTTCAGTTTTGGAGGTTAAAAACTGAAAAAACTGAACCGAAAGAAATATATATATATATATATATTATATAAACTATATTAATTTAAAAAGATACGTGTAAATATTAAGATTATAAGTAAAAAATATTTCTATTATATTATTAATCAATAAAGTTTACAAAAAAAACTAAATTAATAGATAAAAATTTTAGAAATTAGTTTAAAATACTAAAATTAATAAATAGGTTAACTGACCGAACCGAACCGGCTCGATTCAGTTCGATTTTAGTACATAGTCAGTTTGGTTTTGATTTGAATGTTTTAGCATTTTCGTTTAATCAGTTTGGTCGGTTTTGGTTTGAATCAAAATCAATCGATGCTCACCCCTAGGTCATCGTGTTGTTGTTTGGTCCCTATTTTTGTATTTTCTAGTCCATACTAATAGCTCCATGCCTATCATAAAACCTAATTATGTCTCATTTTTTCTTATTTTGGCTTTAGTCCTTAGCTTTACCTAAAAATTTTAATTACAATTAATATGCAAAATTAGAGGTAAATGTTAGTTGAGAAAATTTAAAAATTTAAAATTTTTGAAATTATATTAAATTTTAAAAATAAAATTTTTAATATTAATATTAAATTTAAAAATTTTTAGATCGGTTTTATTTCTTTTTTTGGGACAATTTCATACGAAAATTCAACTCTTTTAAAATAAATTGATATTGTATAATTTAAAATGGAAATTTAAGAACTTACGTTATACACTAATTTATATTATTCATTAAATTTATATTTATTACAAATAAATAAATAGTAAAATTTTGCATATATTAATATTTTTATATAAACATATATTTAATACATATTTTTGACAAAATTATTGTGTATGTTTAACCTTATATTATACATATTTTCGGCAACTGTGTATGTGTGTGTGTGTATATATATATATATATATATATATAAAGTTAAATATAATAAAATTATATTATATTTTAATTAATAAAAACGACCTAACGTTTTTATTTATAAAAGCACTACTTATTTTAATTAAAATTATGTAGAGTTGAACAAAAGTACGTCGTTTTAGTTATTTATAATATATGTTTATGTATGAGGGTGTAATCAAGCCAAGTCAAATCGATATACTACAGGCTCGAGTTCGACTTGACTTTCAAACTTGAAGCTTGAACTCAATCAAGCTTTTTTTTTTAAATTTCGATTCAATTAAATAATTGATATACTCGAGTCTGACTCCATTAATTAAATAAATTTTAAAATATTCAAATTCTAATCGAGTTTGAACTTGAGTTCGAACTCGACTCGGTTCGATAAGATATATTTATAATTATATTAAAATAAAAGGGTAAAATGGTAAATATATAAAAGTTCGATTAAGTTCGTGAGCCTATCAAATCACATATTTAGAATCTTGAACTTGACTCAAAAACCTACTTGAGTAGTTTAAGCTCGAGTTTGACTTGACAATAATTGAATTGGTTTCGAGTTTTTCCTTAGTCGATCCCGAGTAGCTCGCAAGTCAGATTGACTCAATTATTTACCTCATCAATTTTAAATAATATTAATAAGATTAGATTACTTAATAACAATAATAATTAATAAATATGATAATATATTTTAATTAATAAAAATGACTCATCTTTTCCTATAATTACTTATTTTAATCAAAATAACGTGGTTTAAGATAAAATTATATCGTTTTAACTATCTATAATTAGAGGTGTGCAAAAATCGAAATCAAACAGAATAATCGAGCCGAATTGAATTTAATTTAATTTGAGTTTTTTGAATATTTCAAAAGTTCTTTTAAAACTGAGAGAATTGCTTGAAAATCAAATAAATTAAATTTCATGTGTAGTTTGATGGTAAGCATGTTGCTAAATTTAAAATATATCCTTAGTTCGAATCTTAGACGCTGCACATTTTTTTCTTTTTATTTTGATAACAAAATTTTATTATAATTTAGTTAATCGATAACCACCGTTTAATCTCTAATCTCTTATAAGGTTTTAACTTCGATTTTCATTTTGGATAAAAATTTGGTTCGATTAACCGAATGCTCACCCCTGTCTACAACATACGTAGCAGTGTAAATGAGTCGAGCTGCTCGCAAACAGCTCAGTATTCAGTTCGATAAAAGCTCGTTCAAGTTTGTATATTGAAACTCGTTTAATAAACGAGCAGAGTTCAAGTTATATAAAGCTCGGCTCATGAAACTCACGAACAAGTTCGAATAAAAACTCGTGAGCTGACTTGTAATTTTATTTTAGATATATAATATATAAATTGATATTGTAAAAAATATTCTGAAAAATATATTATTAGAATAAAATCATAATTTTTATTAACTATATTGTAATTTATTTTAATAAATAATTTATTTTTAATTTTTAATGTCTAATTTTAATTTATAGTTTGCATTTCTAAATATTTCTTTAAGCTTGTTCAGACTCGTTTAAGCTTGCGAACAAACATGAGCTAGCCAAAATTCGGTTTGACTCGATTACACCCCTAAATATACATATATTTATAATATGTCTATATATTAATATATAATAAAATTAAGAATTATAATATTATTTAGCTCATTAATTTAAATAATATCAATAAGATTGAATTACTTTCTAAAAATAATAATTAATAAATTATCAAATATAATAATAATATTTTTTAATTAATAAATTATATAATTTAAAATCATATAATATTTATAATATTAATAAATTATAATTATAATTTTTTTATTCTTAAATTTTTAGTTTCTCAAGTAAATTATATGCACTACATTGTATCTATGCTATATGTACCTACTATTTTTATTTAATTTATATATGTGGTTATTAAGAAAAAAAGTACCTACTCTTTAATAGTTAGGGGTGAGCATCAGTCGGTTTCGGTTTAAATCAAACCAAAAATCGACTAATTGAAAATATACAAAATTTAAAATCAAAACTGAAACGAATATATACCGGAACTTAACTGAACCTGTTTAGTTCGGTTTGATACGGTCAGTTAGCCGATTTATCAATTTTATTTTTTGAAATAATATTTATTAATTTTATATTTTTTTGTAAAATTTATTCATTAATAATATAATTGGAAATATTTTTTGCTTGTAATCTTAATATTTACACATATTTTTCTAAATTAATATATTTTATATAATATTTTATAATATATGTAAATATTTCGGTCGGTTTAGTTTTTCAGTTTTTTACCTTCAAAATTAAAACCGAACAAATTAATCGAACTTTTATACTTTTAAAAACAGCAACTGAATTTATATATAATTAAACTGAATCGGTCAGTTCGGTTCGATTAATCAACTTTAACTGATTTCTACACACTCCTATCAATAGTATTTTTTTTTTTTGCTTTACAAGTCCTATCTTTGAAAGAAAAAAATTAAAAAATTAAAAATATAATTTTTTTTTATTTTGAAAGATGGCATCAAATAAAAAATAATTAAAAAATATGATATTATTTAGTCTTTTAAAATTTTTATTAAAAAAAATATTAGCTTATTAATATTTTTTTCTTTTTTTCTTTTATAAGTTAAATATTATTTTTTAATATTAAGATCACATAAATCTTTTTGCTGCCATTAACTTTTTTTCTATCACAAAAATTTGAATAGATTTTATTAATTTATCACTACTCGATGTAAAATACACTGAATTTTAATGCTTTTTAATATCTTTCCGTAGGATATACGCTTTTTAACACTTTCTTTATCAGGTACTTTGTAACGATCACTTTTTAGTGCTCCTTTATCCTGGAACTAGCCTGACAAAGTATATTGTTCCCTAGCATTACAATCAATAGAGTCACATGAACTTGCAGCATAAGATTTGCATGGTTTAAAAGAAATTACTGTATATCCGACTTCATACATATCAGCTTTTTTCACAATACTTGATAGTTTCTCTGTAGGGTTACTGTTCATCCAATGTGTTACTGTTTCTTTTCTTCAGTGTATTTTGGTTTTTGGGTGGTTTTGGCCAAAAACCACCCAAAACCAAAAATTTCTTTATTTTGTTGTGTTTTCTATAGTATAAGTTAGTTAGTTTGAGCTTTGTTCTCAACTTTGTGTTGGTAATATCCCATTTTCAGTCTCCTTCGTGGAGTGTTTGGTGTTCCAGCAAGGGTTATTTGCCTTTTTCACTCTCCATTTGGTTGGATCTGGTGGGGAGGTAATATCCCCTTGCTAGGAATTTTATTCTCATTGCAGGCGCAGGTACTGGCCTCCATTTTGTCGATGATGGACGCCCTCTTCGGCTATATTCCACACTCTATGCTGGTAGGTAATGTTTGCCCACCACCTGTTCGACAAAATTTTTCTTCCAAATCCATAAAGAGCATGAGACGTGCTGGTTCGAGAAGAGCAATGTAATCAATGGATTGTTCATCTCCTGTGATATGCCCAAGAAGAAGAATATCATCCACCTCTAGAAATAACAATGTAAATTTGATTGTTTTTTGTTATATAGGACTTGGTTGTTTGCTGTAGTAGTAGCAGCAGCAAAAGGATGTAAGTCCCATCCTCTTTTGCTTTGTCATAGTGGTTGCTCGATAGAAGTAGCCCCTTCTAGGATGTCGATGTTTCCATCCCTTCATTTTGTTTCTACCATCGGGTAGTCTTTGTATTCCCATTCGTGGGCTCCTCTGGTTTCTTAATGAAATCATTATTCTCAAAAAAAAATAAGATTTGCATGGTTTTGAGCGAAAGTATTTTTTGTTTGTCAAAAAATTATTTTTTTATTTTATTAATTATAATGATTGAATTTAATTTTTATTTATAATTTTAGTTAAAATAAAATTTTTATTCACTAAAAAATTATTTATTTTTTTAGTTTTTAATTATAATAAATAAATTTTTACTTATATTTTTATTTAAGTTAAATAATATAGGTCCGTTATTTAAATAATACAAATTTATAAGATAAAATATATAAGTTCATTATTTAAATAATGCAAGTTCATAAGATAAAATATATATATTTATTATTTAAATAATGTAAATTTATTGACTTTTTATGTGTAGGTTACTAATGAATCTATAAGTAATTACGAATGAACGTCTACACAAATATTAATGAATTTATAAGCAAATATTAATGAATTTACCGTTATTTTATATTGAAATTGCATTATTTAAGTAATAAAATTATATATTTTATCTAAATGAATTTATACTAGTTAAATAATGAATTTAAAGTGTAAATATAATTAACTTCTACTATTTAAGTAATAAATAATATAATTAACTTCTACTATTTAAGTAATAAATCTATATTATTTAATATTAATATTTATTAATATCAATTTTTATTTATATTTCTATTTAATAATATTAATTAATAATTTATTTAATATTAATGTATTAACATTAATTTTATATAAAACAAGTAGAAAAGAAAGTGTGAAGTATTCATATAATTCAATACTGATTTTTTTTTTCAAATCTGATTTTCTATCACCAAGTCCATTGATTATACAATGATTTTTTTTTTTTATCAAATAAGATCTATTTATGAAGAAAGAATGGTTACTGTGGTAAAAAAAAAATAGTTAGGTAAAAAAATAAGACTTAATACATCCACAGTCATATATGTATTTGTCTTAATTTATCATTTTAACACATAAACAATAAAATTTATCAAATAAATACATGAACTTACCTATAACCTAATTTATAAACACCTCTCAGTTATTTTGTGTTTTCACTATAGCGCGTGTTTTTTAAACACACTAACAAGGATGACATACGAACAAAATATTGGAATTAAGAAAAAGAGAATTAAAACCTTCGTACAAAATAGTACAAAATATTGCAAAACTACCCTCGTCTCCTTCCTTGCACCTTCTGCAACAACGTTTTATATAAAGCATTCTTTTGCACACAACGCCAACCAAACCAAAGCACAACACAACACCGTCTTTTATAAACATAACAGCGAAATAGTACGGGAGCATTATCTGCAAGATTTTCAAAACCGCAACCATACTAAACTGACTGCACTAGACCTTCAAGGCGATGATTTGCATTATCAAGGAGTTTTGTCATTTTTTTTTTGAATCAAGTTTTGTCATCTCTTTTAAAGACATTTCATCCATTAATTCTAGGACAACATTTTTAAAACTGTAACAAGGGTTCCAGCTTCGTCCGTTAGAAAAAAGTAGGATTGATGCATCTTCAGAAAGTAAAAGGTGGAACCTCACAGAGCCTGTTGAAGAAGATTTTGTTTCAAGTTCCTCCAATGCATGCCACTAGTTTGATAAAGTCCCACGAAGATAAGAACAATAGAATTGGAGTTTTGAGACCAGAGGCGGATGATACTGGTGCAAGCCATGAATCATTAGACAGCAAACAAAAATGAAAACTAAGCGAAAGATTAATGATGCTCAAATCAATTGTCCCTTCAATCAGTAAGGTAGTTGATAGTGGATTAGAACTCTGTTCCTGAGAGCGTCATTTGGCCATAAACTAGAAAGTCACAGATTATAGTTTTGTGTATGTTTCTGCAGGTTGATGAAGTATTCTATCCTAGATGACATGATAGAATACTTGCAAAAGCTTGAAAAAAGGGTTGAAGAATTGGAATCATGTAGAGAGTTCACAGAATGTGAGGCAAGAACAGGAAGGAAACCTCAAGATGCTAGAGAGAGGACATCTGATCATTATGGTAGTAACAAAATTGGTCGCAACAAACAGAAGTCACCAATAAACAAGAGAAAGGCTTGTGACATCGTTGAACCAGACGACTATAACATATCAAAAGAAGGTTCAGCAGATGACATAATTGTAAGAATAAATGACAAGGATGTAGTAATTGATATCAAGTGCGCTTGGAGGGAAGGATTATTGCTGGAAATCATCAATGCAGCAAGCCATCTGAAACTGGATTCTATCTCGGTTCAATCATCAACAATTGATGGGTGCCTATCACCATTGCTCTGTAACTGAATCAACTGATGAGATAGGAGAAGAAAACAATCACCATGTATGCACCTGGCTAGCAAGGGGATGACTTAGGGGCAGGTGATGGGATATAGGATTTTGGTGCAAGCTCATCACCGCGAGGCAGTGTTCCTTCATCTTTTGACATTAAGCCATTAGTGCCGAAGCCTATTTCTGATGTTCGATTCTCCATATAAGCTCTAGTGATATCAATCGGCGAAGTGCCGATACCATCTTGTAGCTGTCGATTTGCAAATTTATCAAACTATCCATAGATATGAGAACAAGCAAAGAGAACATAGAACCATCAATGCATTTATCACACTACATGGTGCAGCTAAGACATGTACACTAATCAATTGTTATTGGCAGCTGGAAAAGCTTGAAATAGAGAAAAATGGACGCTGCCAACAGAAGTACCATGACCTCCACCGCCGCATCATCGTCACGTCATCTATGTATAAACCACCACCACGACGTACCAAAACCAGATCTGGAACAAGACACCCAGCTGCTGCTGCTGCTGTTGCTCTTCAGCGGAATCGTCGTCGTCTTGCACAGGGAAGGACAGCGGAAAAAAGATCACAGACTCTATACATTACCTTTGCTCTTCATCAAATCACAGGCTCTCTCATAATATGGCCAGACATTTTCAAAGCGTTTAAATTCTGGAAAAAAGCAAGGTAAAAGCCAAACAATTGTTAAACATGGAAAATAAAGAAGAAGATGAAGATGAAGAATAAAGACTAAAATAAAGAAGAAGACGAAGAATAAGGGAGAAGATGAAGAAGACGTCAGGTAAAGAAGCCAATTCACGTCAGGTTATCAACGCGCTCAATGGCAAATGTTAGCACACGTGTTGCCACCCATGCAGAAAGGTGTCTATAAATTAGATTATAGGCAAATACAGGTGTTTATTTGATAAATTTTGTAGTTCAGGTGTTAATATGATAAATTGAGATAAGTACAGGTGGCTGGGAAATATTAAGCTAAAAAATAATAAAGAAGATAGCTGATGTGATGGGTGCATACTTAGGTAGGAGGGGAAGGGGTGCGAAATGCACAGAGTGAGAGTGGGTAGTTGGCTATTAAACGTTGTGCTGAGCGTAGAGCATAGAGCGCGTGGGATGAAGAGGAGGAAGAATTTTTTTGTTCACACGTGTTAAGACTTTTGATTTATATTATAATATGAATATGAGCTCACGATATACCAATTGCTAGCCGTTTAACAATGCTTTTTAATCACTATTTATTTTATAAGTATTGATATATAACAATAATTAATAGTTATAATTAAATAAAATTAATTCAATGGTTTATATAAATATTTATATCATAGTAAAAATTTAATTTTTAATATAATTAAGAGTCATTCTACAATATAAATATGTATATCTATATAAATATAATTAGAACCGTTAGATTACTACTAATTTAATTATAATAATTGATATATTTTATAAGTATTGGTACACCAAAATAATCAATAGCTATAATCAAATAAAAATAATTCAACAGTTCTAATTTTATTTGCATAGATACAAACGTTTGCATTGTAGTAAGAGATTATAATTAAATCAGTATGATTGTAATAAAATTAGGATATTATCTAATTATCTCCTATTCAGTAAGCAAAAATCTAATTTTTAGTTCCTTTACTTTTTGAGGTTTTTAATTAAATCCCTATCTTTCAATTTTGCTCTTTTTATATTTTTTTTATTGAGTTCTTATATTTTTATTTTTTTATAAATTGAAACCCTCCATCAAAATTTCAGTTCCTATATTTACTACTATATCCAATTTAGTCCTTACAAAATATGTAATTGAATCAATATTTTTTAAAATTATACTATTTAAATCCTTACAATTTTTATTTTTAGTCAATCAAATTCTTATTCTTAAATTTTTTAAGTTGATTGTTAAAATCCTAAAATGTATATTCTTTTATTTTTTATCTAATAAAAAATATAGATTATCGATTTCTAATAAATTTCTATTGATAAAAATGTGTATGATTTTTAAAAATATGTACAATTCAAATTTAAAAAATACATAAATGACAAAAAAATTTATATTTTTAATTCAAAAATATTTTAGCTAGTTATTAGTATTTGTATAGAAAATTAACAAATTTTTTATTTCATTAATTTAAAATTCTAATTAAATATGTAACTAATACAAGTTTTGAACACATGGTAAATTTTAATTTTAGATCATCATTAATTAAAATATAAAGATTTAATAAATAAAAAAATTATATTAACCAAATATTTTATAATTCATGTGACCTTAAAGCTACAATAATTCATGCATATAATTAAGATACAAATGTTTTTATTTATTAAATTTATCTATCAATTAGCAAAAATATGAAAATATTATTACATTATTTAATATTTTTATAAGTAAATGATTTAATTCACCAAATTAAAATTTTTAAATTATAATTAAATGAATTAAAGGTAAATTAGATAAGAAAATAAATAAAAAAACAATGATTTAGATTCTTAGCAGTTTTATCATGTTGCTTTAGTGAAAAAAATTAATGAAATTACAAATTTATTAATTAGGTATATAAATGTTGATGCCTAATTAAAATATTTTATATTAAAATAGATAAAAAAATATATATCATATATATTTAATTAGGATTTCTATTATACATATTTTTAAAATATTTTTTAATATTATATATCTCTTTTATTAATAGAAATTTATTATAAATAAATGACCTATATTTTAACTATATGAGAAAAAAATTAATGAAAAAATATGTATTTTAAGATATCAATAATTAAGATGAAAAGTCAAAAATAAGAATTTAACTGGCAAAAAATGAAACTTTTGAGGATTTATTTAGTACAATTTTAAAATATAGGGAGTCAATTACATATTTTACAAGGAATTAATTAGATATAATGTTAAAATACATATACTGAAATTTTGACAAAGAAATTTAATGTATAAAAAAAATAAAAGTACAAAGACTCAATAAAGAAAAAAGGGAAAAGTATATATAAGTACTTGTGGTTTGAACCCTAATCACTTTCTGACTTGTGGTTTGAACCCTAACAAAGTGGTACCACGAGCTTCAAAACGTTAGCAAAAAACCAAAAACCTGCTAACACCGTTAGTAAATCTGGCGTAGCAAAGGGCAAAAATGTCTATCCATTTTAAAATTTCATAATTCACAAATCCTACTTGAATGCATGTGCATTTGTCAAATTATTATTAGCTCCTTTTGTTCTTACATTACATCTTGGTCAAACAAGAAAATAATTATAGATTTTGCAGGGAGAGGATCATTAACATAAAATAACATAAAACAATAATAATAATTAATAATTTTCTTGTTAAAAGACTTGTTCATTGTACAGAAGAACTTGTTGATTTGTTAAATTATTATATTTTATTGACGTCAGAGGATACAGAAGCACCCAAGAACTATTTTACATCACCACCTCTGACAGCTCCTCCAATGGCAGTTGATGCTAATCTGAGGCCGGAATCGGGACTAGTTCTGGGTCGACTGGGTCAGGATCTATAATGGGAGCAACCAGGAGATGAGCACCTTCTTCAAGCATCGATTTGTGGCTTCAGAAGATCGATTCAGCTGTTCTGAGAGAATTAACTCTTAGATCATTGAGGTATTGCAGAAACTTTTATACCAAAACTTCATCCGTCGCCAGAGTGCCCGTGCCCAAAAACTAGTTTTATTCTGGACAGAATCCCTCATTCCTAATTGTAAGCTGAGATTCTTGATGAGCTTGTAGAGATTGATTTGGTTGTGAATTTTAAATGCATTGATGACTTCTTGGTAAAGCATCGAGAAGAAGATGTCTGGAAAGATAAGCTCCTAGCCTATATTGAATAGATCAAGCCACTTGAAGAATTTGAAAAGATGCATAAGATGGAGGCAAACTAATCAAACTGAAGCAGACAACTATTTGCATACTTTCAAGGTTCTGAATAGCCTGGCCAAGTTAGCAATTTTGATTCCACAAATGCCTCAAGTTAGGAACAAAATCCAAACGCAAATGCTATATCATTGCGATAGCCCATGTGCCTGCATCCTCAAAACCAACACATTATTTCAATGATACAAAGGAAATAGTAAGGAGATAGCATCACCTGGGACCGAAAGCAGTTAATGTTCCTTAAGGTTGTGATTTTTGGATGGTTTCCTGTCTGTGAGTCGTAAAATGTACCCATCATTCGATAAGAATGCTAATCATAACAACTGACAATTATGCAAAATACTTACATTGCATCAGAACAAACCTTAATTGCATATTGCTCAGTAGGTAAACCAAATGCATCCCACCCCATTGGATGCAGAACATTGTAACCCTGCATATGTCTGAACCTCGTAAGAATGTCTATTGCAGTATATCCAAGTGGATGACAAGCATGTAATCCAGAGCCACTATAATAACCCATTGACAAAATAAAGCCAAAAAATATATATATTTTTTCCAATTCACTAATTACTTTACTTTCGCCTCCCTTTGGGATTGCAATTGATCAGTTAAAAGTCAGAGTCTTTAGAGTTTAAAGTGACAATCAAATTAAACTCTGTTTACACCCGATAACTCAAAATTTTATGAAATTAGGTGGTCTCCTATATTCAAACACTTGACTGCTAATAACGAAAGAAAGTGGAATTCGTTGAATGAGAAAGAATGACTTGGGATAAAGGAACATGTCAAGAACATAGAACTTAGGCTTAGAGGTATCAATTTCATATGGGGTACGAAAGGTGTGATTGTCTTCCCAAAAATGCTGCCATTTAGGCTCTATTTCATGAAAAAGATAAGATTTTTTCACTAGTGCTTGCTGATTGATTCTTGAAGAACCACCACTTAATGAAGAATGAGGAGAAAGAGATTAAAAAAAACAAAGAGGTGGTGGTTGAAGTGGTGGTGCTGGTGAAGTAGCTGAGGTGAAGGTGGCCATCAATAATGTACAACGGCGTTTTAAGCAATAAGTGAGAGTGAAAATAGAATGTGAAGAGACAATAATAACCTTTTTAGGGTTTTAGGCGTTGTTTTTTTTTTCTTTTCTATTCTCTACCACGTTGAAAAAATGGATAGTGAAGAGACAATAATACCCTCTGCCACGTCAGATTCACTAACGGTGTTAGCAAATTTTTGATTTTTTGCTAACTGTTTGAAGCTTAGGGTACCACTTTGTTAGGGTTCAAACCACAAGTCAAAAAGTGATTAGAGTTCAAACCACATGGTACTTTTCAGTACTTTTCCCAAGAAAAAATAGAAGCATAAGGATCAAATAGAATAAAATTGAAAGATAGAGACTCAATAAAAAAAATTTAAAAAGCATGGGGACCAAAAATTGAATTTTTCCATTCAGTATTGGGTGGAGCTTTTTGCCCACTACTTTATTTTTGCACTCTAAATATGGATGACACAAATATTTTTTAGTGTCTACTTCTAAATTTATTTAAGTTTTTCTATATTTTAACTATCTAAATGAATTATAACCTTTATAAAAAAATAAATTATTTTTAATTTTTACTATTTATAAATATTTCCAAAATAAAAATTATTTAATAAACTTAATTTTTACAATTTTTCAAAAAAAAAAGTATGTAAACATTGTTTTAGTAGAATAAGAACTATGTATGCATATATTATTTTTTATTATTACATCCCAGAAATATATTATTTACACATATTCATATCATTTTAAAATTTTTACGAGGTATTAGACATATAAATATAATTTGATTATAATTATATTAATTAATGTCTTGTATTTTCATAAATATTTTAATACATTACTAAAATAATAAAAATATAAAAATATGACAACTAAAATTTACGATAATTATTATGATATTATATATTTTGAGAAAATAATGGAAGATATAAAAAATTTATATCAACTAATTAGCTTAAATTATATTTTAATTTATATGTAAAAATAAAATTAAGAATTTAAATAAATTATAAAAATAATCAAAATTTAAAATTTTTCAAATAATTACTGTTGGCCACTTAATAATGAAAAAAAATTATTTTACACACAAATATCGATTTTAATTTTTAAATAAAAATAAAAATACTTATAAGAATTTATGCCATTTTGTGAATTTTAAAAGTTTAAAATAATTGTTTTGTATAAATATTTATTATTTAGTAAGAAATAAATAGATTGATTTAAATGTTGAATTAATAAAAATTAAATATTTAAATTAAAAATATTTATATCATTTAAATTTTAGAAATATTAATTGTTGATAATAACTATAAAATTATAATAAAAGTTTTGTTAAAAAAAAATTAAAATAAAAGTAGCTATTAAAATTAATAATATTTGTATCATTTATATTTTAGAAAAATTAACGAGGAGCAGAAATAAAAATATGAAATGTAGAAGTCTTTAACCCGTCAGTTTTTAGTAACCCTAAATAAAACACAAGAAAAGAATCTCTGTTTCTATTTCTCCAAACTCAAAACTCTTAAAGCTCGCACTCCAAAACGTTTTGTTAGCAGGAAAAAATGGTGCTAAGGAGGAGCTGCAACGACTTATAGTAGCAGCAGCTGCTACTGCTTCACTTCTTACCAATTACGGGGCTAATTACAATATGGGTATGCTCTATTCCATCTCTTCTCTTCATACAACACCCGCAGATGAATCAAAATTCGATGATGCCTTAGCTTCTTTTAACCGCATGCTTCTCATGAATCCTTTGCCTTCTCCATTTGAATTCAATAAATTATTATCTTCACTTGTTAGGATGAGACAGTTTGGGACTGTGATCTCTTTGTGCAAACAGATGGAACTGGTTGTAGTTTCACCTGATGCTTTTACTGTTGGTATCTTGATTAATTGTTTCTGCAATTTAAATCGTGTGGATTTTGGATTCTCTGCTCTGGGGAAAATCTTAAAACTTGGTTTTGGTATTGACATTATAGCGTTTAATACCTTAATTAATGGGCTTTGCAGACAGAGTAGAATTGCTCAAGCAGTAGATTTATTTGATCACATGGTTGCCCTTGGGTGTCATCCTACTAATTTACGTGATTGTGAATGGTCTATGTAAAACTGGAAAAAACCATATAGCCACTGGTTTGCTGAAGAAACTGGCTGAGAGAGGCTGTCACCCTGATGTGGTAGCGTACAACACCATCATTGATGCCCTTTGCAAGGATGGATTCCTTTCCAAGGCATTAGACGTCTTCTTGGAAATGAAGACACAAGGCATATTGCCTGATGTTGTCACTTACAACTCTTTAATTCATGGTTGTTGCAATTCTGGCCTATTGAAGAAAGCTTTAGCTCTACGTGATGAAATGCTGAATGTTAACATCACACCAGGTATAGTTACCTTCAACACATTGGTTGATGGATTTTGTAAGGAAGGAATGGTTTTAGATGCTCTAGGTATGGTCAAAAGATTGGCCCAAAGAGGAATAGAGCTTGTTGTTGTTACATACAATTCATTGATATATGGATATTGTATGCGAAACGATATAAATCAAGCTAAAAAGGTATTTAATCTGATGACAAGCAAACAGTGTATGCCTAGTGTTTACACTTACAACATATTGATTAATTGGTTTTGTAAGAACAAAAGGGTAGACCAGGCGATGTATCTTTTTAATGAGATGCGTCTTAAAGGTTTAGTGCCTGATGTTGTCTCTTATAACTCTCTGATATATGGCTTATGCCTGGCTGGGAGCCCTGCGGCTGCACATGAAGTCTTCAAGAAAATGTGTGCTAGTGGTATTCATCCTGATTTATTAACTTTCTTAACTTTGCTAGATGGCTTCTGTTATCATGGGCAACTTGCTGTGGCATTGACCCTATTCCATGAAATGTGAAAGCGTATGTTGGAGCCGAACATTGTTGTCTACAATGTCCTAATCGATGGCATGTGCAAAGCTGGAATGCTAAATGATGCAATGCAGCTGTTTATAAGACTTCCCAAGAAAGGATTGCAGCCTGATATTTATACATATAATATAGTAGTCAATGCACTTTGCAGAAAAGGACTATTGGATGGTGCATATGATGTCTTCAGAAAAATGGAGGAGGAGGGCTGTGTGCCAGATAGTTGCTCTTATAATGTGATCATTCCGGGATTTCTCCGGCACAAGAATCTATCAAGGGCAAAAGACCTTATTCGTGAAATGCGTGGTGAGGGGTTCAGTGCAGATACTACCAAACTTCAGTTGGTAATGAATTTGTTGTCTGATGATGGTCTTGCACTAGAAAAGCTACTAGATCTGTCTGAAGATCATTGAGGTGCAGTAAAGGTGAAGTGAGTTTTCATATGAAATGCTTCTGAAGATTGAAGGCTTTCATAAGGGTTCATTTTTTTCTCTAGAAAAAATTTAAAAAAAAAACAGCAGAAAAACTTGATTACCCATGTGTTTAATTCTGTTATTATTGAATTTTATTGTTGGAGAGGCTGTGTATGCTTTTGGTTTTATTGAGTCTGGTTGTGGTTTTTAATCAATAAGGAGTGACTTAGCGGTAAAACGGTGACGGGAGAGTATGGCTTGACTTTTGGTGGATTTGAGGATTTGGGTTGTGGAATTTTAACTTTGGAATTTGTAGCTGATCAGAGGAAGAGATGCAAAGCTTTTGAGCAAGTATTGCAGAGTTACAACGAGCTGCGAAGTAGAACTCACAACTTGAATGAGGCTAAGAGCAAAATCCTGAGGTATTTATGTAATTATTCTTGGCTATTAAAATG
>CATIWM010353907.1:0-19002 GCA_949671775.1 Mallotus repandus | reverse complement strand
TGAAGAAAGTAAGTTGTTCATGGCTTACAATGATACTAATGAAGTGGCAAATGAAGTGTGGTTTGTAGATAGTGGCTGCTCCAACCATATGTCAGGCATGAAGGGAATATTTAAAGAGATTGATGAGACACAAAAAATGTCAGTCACCCTTGGTGATGACAAAGACATTCAAGTTGATGGAAAAGGTACGGTAGCAATCGAAACTAGCCATGGTAAAGTAAAACTTCTCCATGATGTTCAGAATGTTCCTAACTTGGCACATAATCTTTTGAGTGTTGGGCAATTAATGATTAGTGGCTATTCAGTTTTGTTTGATGATTTTGCTTGCGTTATTAAAAATAAAAAGACAGGCCAAATGATGGCTAAAGTCGACATGACCAAAAATAGAATGTTTCCACTTAAAGTTTCAAATGTGGAGAATTTTACTTTGGTTGCTGGTGCAAGAAGTGACTCTGAATTATGGCACTTGAGATATGGACATCTTCATTTCAAGGGGTTGCAGTTGCTAGGTCAAAAAGGTATGGTTCTTGGCTGGCAAAAAATTGATGCTTTTGATTTATGTGAGGGCTGCATTTATGGGAAACAAAGTAGAAATTCATTTCCTGTTGGAAAGGCTTGGAGAGCATCTACTTGTCTTGAGTTAATACATGCTGACCTGTGTGGACCAATGAATAGAGAATCTTTTGGTGGAAGTCGATATTTTCTACTTTTTACAGATGATTTCAGCCACATGAGTTGGGTGTATTTTTTGAAATTCAAGTCTGAAACTTTAGAGAATTTCAAAAAATTCAAAGCATTGGTAGAGAAGCAAAGTGGGCTATGCACTAAAGCTCTCCTTTCGGATAGAGGTGGTGAGTTCACATCAAATGAATTCAATCACTTCTGTGAAGAAAATGGAATTCGTAGGGAACTAACAGCACCCTACACACCTGAGCAAAACGGAGTTGCTGAACAAAAGAACCGTACAGTTGTTGAGATGGCGAGAAGTTTACTGAAAAGTAAGGGACTTCCAAATCAGTATTGGGCAGAAGCAGTGGCTACTTCAGTATATTTGTTGAATATATCTCCCATAAAGGCTGCGCTGAATCAAATGCCATATGAAGCTTGGAAAGGTACAAAACCTTCGGTAAGCCACTTAAGAATTTTTGGGTGTATTGCTTATGCTTTGGTCAACTCTCAAACTCACCAAAAACTAGATGAAAAATCAGAAAAGTGTATTTTCATCGGTTATTGTCTTGAATCCAAAGCATACAGGTTATATAACCCTCTTAGTGGCAAAATAAAAATCAGCAGAAATGTGATATTTAATGAAGAAACTAGCTAGAATTGGAGTAGTAGCAATACTAGGATTCAACTTGAAGCTTCCTCAGATGAAGTGATGGATTCTACACCAATAAATTCAACAAATTCCTCTTCCCCAACTTTAACTAATAGTAGCCCAGCAAGTTCACCAAGTTCAACTTCAAAAGATAATAGCTCATATTCCTCAAATGAGTCATCCGATGAGACACCTCCAACGAAATTCAAATCTTTACAAGAAATTTATGCTTTATCTTCTTTTGCTTTGGTTGTTTCAGATCCTACATCATATGAAGATGCAGCAAAAATGGAGGAATGACAAAATGCAATGAAAGAAGAATTGATGGCAATACAAAGAAATGAAACTTGGGAGCTGACCAACTTGCCTGATGGAAAAAATGTTGTTGGCTTGAAGTAGATATTCAAAACAAAGTACCATGCAGATGGGAGTGTACAAAAGCACAAGGCACGGCTTGTAGCAAAGGGGTATTCACAGCAGCAAGGCATTGATTTTAAAGAGACGTTTTCTCCCGTTGCTCGGTTTGAAACAGTGAGAACACTTCTAGCTTTAGTTGCTCAATTAAAATGGTCAATTTATCAACTTGATTTCAAGTCAGCCTTTTTGAATATTGAGCTAGAAGAGGAAGTGTATGTTACTCAACCTGAAGGTTTTATGATCAATGGAGAAGAAGAAAAGGTGTACAAGCTAAAGAAGGCACTCTATGGGTTAAAGCAAGCGCCACGAGCATGGTACAGCAAGATCAATTCCTATTTTTTGCAAAATGGATTTGAAAGGAGTGAAAATGAGCCAACTCTTTACTTGAGACAACAAGGTAATAATGAATTTCTTATTGTATGCCTTTATGTTGATGACATAATTTATATGGGCTCATCTCACTCTATTGTAGCTGAATTCAAGTCTAGCATGATGAGTAGGTTTGAGATGACAGATTTGGGTTTTTTGAAGTATTTCCTTGGGCTTGAAGTGAAGCAAAGAGAAGATGGAGTGTTTGTTTCACAAAAGAAATATGCATCAGACTTACTCAAAAGGTTTGGCATGGTTAATTACAAGGTTTCTGCTACACCCATGAATGTGAATGAAAATTGCAGCTTGAAGATGGTATTGAGAGAGCAGATGCAAAAAGATTTAGAAGTCTAGTTGGATGTTTGATTTATTTGGCACATACACGGCCATATATTTCATTCTCAGTTGGTGTTGTTTCAAGGTTTATGAGCAATCCTTCAAAAGATCACTTTGGAGCTGCAAAAAGGATTTTATGATATGTTGCTGGAACTTTGGATTATGGCATTTGGTATTCTCATGTTTCAAATTTCAAATTGTATGGTTTTACCGATAGTGATTGGGCAGGGTCATTGGATGTAGGAAGAGCACTTCAGGAAATGTTTTTAGCCTTGGATCAGGTGCAATAACATGGAGTTCAAAAAAGCAAGTCACTACAGCATTATCATCTTTAGAGGCAGAATATATGGCAGCTACTTCATCAACTTATCAATGCATATGACTGAGAAGAATTCTTGCAGATCTTCATCAAAAGCAAGAAAAGGCAACTGAAATTTTCTGTGACAACAAGTCCACAATTGCAATGGCTAAAAATCCAGTATTTCATGGAAGGATGAAACACATCGACATTCGTTTTCATTTTATTCGTGAGCTGGTGGCAAAAGGAGAAATTGTATTGGAGTTTTGTAACACTGATCAACAAGCTGCAGATATATTTACAAAAGCACTTCCATATCAAAAGCATATCTACTTTAGATCATTGCTTGGTGTGTGCAATTTCGAATCAATGGGGAGTGTTGGAAGTATGATTCAAAATTAACAGCAGTCCATTTCTTATTTTTACTGTTATTGACTTGGTCTGAGTTTGTTAATAATGGTTCCATATTTTTCTATTCAGTTGTAAGCACGTTTGTTGGTGCCAATTATTTCTGCATATTTGTTGTTTGTTAGTTGTCATGTAATGCCTATTTAAAGGCTTCTTTAGTTATGAATAATGTATCCAGCATAAAAACCAGTTCAGTATATATCTCTGCTCATCAAGTCTTTGACAAAATTCTTCCTCTAATTTTTTTTCTATTTATTGGTTGTTATATTCTCTCTTTAGCAGTGATTGAGAGTTGTCTGATTGTCATTTCTCCAACATTATTCTCTACATTCTATTTGTTCTGTCACATACAAATACTGACACCGTTCGTGGAAAAACCCCACCTATTCACCTCGGTCTTCTTTTCTGTGTAGCTTTTACAACTGAGTTAAGTTTTGAGTTATCATCACGATTAATTTTTGCATGATTGATTTATGATATTATTCAATTCAAAACAAAAATATAATCATAAAACCTAAAGCTTAATTCTATTTTAGAGGCAAATTGTATATTACAAATATTATCTTTAGGAAAGTGAGATTTCCTACATGTTTTAGAGCATATTTTTTTTTCACATTTTTGAGATTTTTTTCATACAACTCTAATTGCCAAAACATATATGGATCGGGAAGTCTGCAGTATTGATAATTCAAATGACATGCCAAATTTAACTTACAAATACAAAGTCATCTCAAGGAGGAAGAGATTGAAGTCTGCATTATCTTTTATGGACTGTTTTGAGTTTTTAAAGGTTATATTTTCCATTAAATAGATACTTTTATTATAGTTAACAATCTTACATTACCGTGTAATTAACGTGTATGTCAAGTTAGGTTAGCCATTAGGGTTCGTGATTTTTTTTCCTTTCTTGTTCTTTTTATGTATTGTATTTTGCTTTTATAGATATTTAATACAACCCTAATCTGCACGTTGACGAAGTATATATAAATCATTTTATTGTTGTTTGGTGATAGAACTAGCTAATGCAATGTTTAAAAAAAATATGCAATCTCTCAATTGAACTAGCTAGACATTAATCAATAAATTGAGAAATTAAAATCAAATATGACAGGATCAATTATTATCATTAACAGTCCAAAAGATGTTAATGAAGTGATGTCATAAATGGAGGCACCAGGATCAATAAATTTGAAAATGCCCTAGAGGGGGTGAATAGGGCTATCGAACAAAAATCAAAACTTAAAAACAAATAACAAAAATTGAAAGAATGTTGAGAAGGAAGAATGATGAACGCAAAAATTTAAGGAGTTTGGATTCTCAACAATCCTACGTCTCCAGCTAACTTATCCCCAAGTTAGGATTTTGAATCACCACAATCTATTCCCCTAAATTGATTTTTACAACTTGAGTTTTAGGCTCAACTCAAACCTTATACAAGTGTTTTCAAGGACCACACTAAAACTAAATTCCCAAGTGTTTTAATGGCTAAACACTTAAACCAATTCCTTTAGAATAGAATGTCACTTCCCTTTTCTTAATCCCCAGAAAATAGAAGAACAAGAATTTCTATTCTAATCACTCGCCAACTCTCACAAGAGTTATACAAAGATAAAAAAAAAATTGAGAGAATTTTGAGCTTAATTGAATTCTTGAGAGTGTATAAATGATGAATAAGTTTCTTCACCTCTAAATGATCTTCAGAGGTTGTATTTATAGTTGAGCAATTCAATTATAGCTTTTAGAAACAATAATTTCATTTCCAACAATTTCAAACTTCATTTGAATGAAATTTGGACTTTTGAGCTATAATTTCTCTGGTCCCAGTCGGGATATTCAAAAATATATCCATTATAGCCATTTAATTTGAGTCTTGAGCTGGTCTCGGTTAAGACCACACTAATCATGATCGTGACATTGGCTCGGGATATGTACTGGAAGTTTTCTTCTATTTGGTGTAATTTGGTCTCTGTCGGGGTCATGAATTTATCCCTTGAATACGATTGAATCAGCCTAATATTTATTCATTAAGGTTGTAGATATTTTTCTTATCTTTCAATATCACTTTGAATCACCTCATTTGGACTTCTATAGCTCAAGATATTATTGAAATACTAAGAGCTGCGCAACTTAAAATGAAAGCTGCATATACTAATTTTAACTGAAGATTTGTAGTCCCAAATGAACTCATATTTTAAAAATAAGATCAATTCAAAAATATTATGATGTCTACTTCAAATTTCAAGAAGATCACTTTCTCATCATAAAGCTCTAAGGATGTCAAAAGCCTTCCTGAATCTCAAAGGTCGAATTCTTTGATAATTCTTCACTTTGACTTTCCAATTGAGTCCTAACTTATACACAATTAAACAAACAAAGTTAAATACTCAAAATTAAGTTTGTTAAGATCAAAATCAAGATTGATCATTGCTAAGGTCAACAAAGTCTTAGCTAGGTTCAAACCCTAGTGATATCAAAAGTTTTGAACAAAATGGTTTTTGCCTAATACACCCTAGGATGAATATATATATAAAAGATCAGTCAATCTAAGATAGGACAATCCTCCTCTTTTTAAAATAATAGAATTTTAATTTTATATCTTATAATATCTTTGTAGAGAAATGACCATCAGATTACTGCTTCACTAATTTAATTTAGCAATTTTAAAAGTGCATTTATTGTTTAGCATACAAGGGCTTCAACCAATCTAAACATCTAATTTTTTTTTCGTGCTCAATACTTGAACTCAATATTATATTTGAAGTCATTCCAACTCTTTATGAAATGGAATAATATATACATGTTGATTTTGGCCTAACATTTTTGCATATGTGCATACGAGCTCATTCCGCTAAGCCCTGCCCTAAATTGATGTAGTGAATTCAAACTTTAGACATTGCATTCTGAAATCTGCTTGGTAAGATTAAATCTTGAAATACCCTCTGATAAGGGGTGGCCAATCATCCCAGCTCAGCATGTCGGAAGAGGTCCATGAATTTGAAGGCAGAGTTTATGACAGGAAAAAGGGTCTCTGAGGAGAATTCCTACAAAAGGAAAGGAATCATCTGGGTAGGGTTTTGATAGACCCCTCCGATGCTTAAGTCAGTGTTGTGATCAATATAAAAGAGGCTTAGGAGCTTGAACATTGAATAAAAAGATGAGGAAGATGATAAATAGTAGTGTTTACGTGCGTATGATGTGAATAGTAGTTGTTAGGAGATAATAAATAGAGAGAAAAGTGAAGGAAGAGAAGAGAGAAGGAGGAGCCTTTATTCAGCAATTGGAAGGAGCCTTTTATAGGCTTGGTAGGTGGGAAGGGATGGCTAAAATTAATGGAGATGAACGACCAAGATCGTCTGCCTTGGGGTGTAGGAGTGGTAGGTGTAATGAGTGGATTTCTAGGGAAGGTAAACCTGTCAACTACAGTGATTAATGGGAGGCAGCATTTAATGCTTGTCAGGAGAAGTACAACTAGCTCTGTATTGGTGAGAGGATTTATTCAGAGAAAGGGATTTCACTCCCAGGACTTTGAGCAATTTGATGGGAGGTACAACACGTTTCTTGAATAGGTTTTTCCAAGTAGGACTTTTCCTGCATAGACTTCTTATATAGGAATTGATTTTTCTGAGAGAGATGCTCCATTTAGGTATCAGGACTTAGTGTCCGTAGTAGGAAATTCTCTATAATGATATTCAATTTTTACTTGATTCTTGAAGGTTGAAAAGTCAAATGGTCAAAAGTGGTGATGCGAACATAGAAGAGCAAGCAATTCAGTTCGTGGAAAAATATAAAAAATTGAAGTAGTGGCAGTTTTGTAATTAATTATAATTTTGGGAGTTTCTGATTTTGGAGATTCAAAAGCCCAATTTGATTAGAAATGGGCCAAAGATGAGGAGTCACGAGCTTTGCTCGTGAGCCCCATTGTTTTTCAGGTAAATTCATTCGTTTAGGCCTTCAAAAGGACAATTTTGTGTTTTACTTATTTTAAAATTCTTATTTTCTAATTGGTTTGGAATTGTTTTTATTTTAAGATTCTTATTTCCTAGTTAATTTGGGATTGTTTTAGGGTTTTTATTTAAAATTTTTTGTTTTTGGTTTTTAGCCGTTGTTATGAATAATAGAATTCGACTTTTTGAGATTTCTCAAAATTCTTTGAATTTTGATGCCTATTTCCTGAATTTGAAAATTGCATGTTGTAAAAAATTAGTGATTGGTAATCGTGCACGATTCAACAATTATTAGTATTTGTCCTAACATTCTTCCGCTACGTCAAGTGGTATGATATGACATATAAGACATGATTTTCCTCCACATGTCAAGCTTCTATTGGATGTGAATTTTTTTTGTATCATCATCACCCTCGTTGATAAGGGGGAAAAAAATCCCCTTAGCAACTAGACTGACCACGATGGTTGCTTTACACGTAATGTTACAATTCAATGGTTAATGATTAATAGAGCATGAGACAGCTAAAGCACATAGCACACACCCAATCATTTCTCTAAAGAAATCCATGCCGCTCAAATTTGAGCGTCAAAAGTTCCCACCGATGAGAGCGGAGCATTGTATTTGCACTCCAAAAACAGAAAAAAAAAATGAAAAACAACTGAAAAATAAATTCTGTTTTCATGCAAAAACAATAAAAGACATACAAAGATTTAACAAAAACAACAAAGAATATGGGAAAAAAGAAGAAAGATATAATACGTTTGGAAAAAGAATCTGTAATACCCATCCTCAAGCAGAAGATCATTGCTGCCTTATCAGACCGCATCGGTATTATATATCTCTTTGTTCTTCTTCTGCAACGTATAAAATGAAATGGGTAGTTTATAGAATTTATAATAATGCATAGGGTACGTAATGTTTTGCATGAGAGAGCTCCAAATTTTCATGCATTTTTTTTGGGTTGTTTTTGTAGAGAGGAAATCTGATCGTGATGAGTTCTTGAAGCTTTGTCACAGAGTTGAGTATACTATTCGAGCTTGGTACCTTTTGCAATTTGAAGATCTCATGGTATAAGATTTCGTTTCGAGCAATATAATTTGCAGGTTTCTTGTTTTTCCATTAATTCATTGTTTGATATCGATGTATTTTTTTATGTTTGATATGTTGTTTTCTTCAGCAATTATATGCCCTCTTCGAGCCTGTTCATGGCGCCAAGAAACTGGAGCAGCATGATCTATCCCCTGAAGAAATTGATACTTGTGAATGTCGGTTCTTAACCTGCTTATTTCAGGTATACATGAAATACGTTCTTGATATTGCTTTTTGTTTGTTCTCATCATTTTTACAACTGATTCTGTTTTTATGTAGGTGATGGATAAGAGTAATTTCAAAATAATAACTGACGATGAGATTGATGTTGCTCTTTCTGCACAATACCGTTTAAATCTTCCTATTGTGGTAGATGAAACTAAGGTAAATCTTTCTGTATGTATCCATAGCCAGTATATACATTTGCTAATCAAAATGTTTTTCTAAATTGCTGATTGCAGCTGGACAAGAAGCTGTTCACAAAGTACTTTGCAAAGCATCCTCACGATAACCTCCCACATTTTGCTGATAAGGTAATAGCTAGAATCAGCTTAAACAATGATGCATGATTGAAATTTTTCTTTGGGCCTGAATGATTTTTGTTAGGCTGCAACTGCTGTCTGGTGTGTGATTTGAGCATGCAAAGTTACACCCTGATGCATAATCGTTTGTTTACTCTCAGTTCATAATCTTTCGTCGCGGATTTGGAATTGATAAGATGACTGCTTACTTTATACAATCAAAAATAAACACAATCATTGCGCGATTATGGAGGTGTTTCTTAACAATTACTTGGTAAGTGCTAACCTTCATCTTTGACTCCGAAAACTTGACTGTTTACTGTGATCCCCTCTGCCGAAATCAGTTTCATCTGTTGTTGCATTGTTATTACCATTCATCCACTTGGTCTTGAAATATTGTAACTTTCTGCTTGCAGTTTAAAAGGACTTTTCTACAGCAAGCCAAAAGAAGAAAATAATAAAGATTCAAAACCTGTTGAAATCTGCATAGAAGAAGAGGAGGATGATTTATATGTTGAACGAATCCGCATTGAGAAGTTGAAACTCAGGTTTTCAACAAGCAACTTGAAATTGCCATCGTAGTTACCTTGTTATGATGCCTACTGCTGGTTCTTGAAAACTATCTTCTTTGTTTCCACAGTTTCTTTAATCTTTTTGGCAAGGTTACAATCCAAGAACCTACCTTTCAGAGTATAATTGTAATCTACAGGTATGAATTTTACAAATTATTGAAACTGTTCGCTTACAATGGTTTTTAGAGCATGAAAGAAATCACTGATGTTAGTGTGAATCTGCAGGAGAGCAAGCAAGAAAGAAGCAGAAAGGAATATATATGTGAAACATTTCAGGAACATTCCGATGGCTGATATGGAGATAGCACTTGTGAGTTCTTTGTGCTTGATCTTATTGCTTCACATTAGTGCTGTTTCTTGTTTTCAAATCTTTTGCTTTTGCCTATTCATTTAGTATTGGAACTTGTTGCATTACCAGCCAGAAAAGAAAAATCCAGGATTAACTCCAATGGATTGGGTGAAATTCATTGTTTCTGCTGTCATCGGACTGGTCCGTAATTTCTGTTTCCTCATATAATGCAATAAACATTCTTGGTTTTGAGTCTTTCGATCCTTACTGGTGAGATGAACCTTATGCTGTTAACTGTGCAGGTTACTGTAATCAGTTCACTTAGCAGCCCAAAAGCTGACATCCGAGTCATTTTCGCTATCCTGACATCTGTGGTTGGCTATTGTGTTAAGACATATTTCACGTTAAGTGTACTCTTCTCTCTCATATCTCTTTCAGGACTTCTGCTACTTCATTCTTACATTGCTACAAGCAATTTTCATGAGAACTATGTGCTTCATTGTTCTAATTATCACTATTCGGCTTTGAACATCCTCAGACAGGTTCCTTGCACACCGTGTAATGAAAACTAATGTTTATTCGGTTTCTGACAGGTTTCAGAGCAACTTAGTTACCTATCAGAGCTTGATCACACGGTCTGTGTATGATAAACAATTGGACAGTGGAAGGGGCACTCTTCTTCACTTGTGCGACAACGTCATCCAACAAGAAGTAAGCAGTTCGGTTTATCATGCTTATATAGAATCTAACTTGTGTTTTGTATCTTTCTTTACATATTTTACATACATGTAAAGCAGTTTTGCTGTGTCAAAGAAATGTTGCCATGCACTTGGCCCCTTTTGAAAACACTGTTTGCAGACTTTAGACGCTTACAGAACCTAACAACTTAAAATCTGCAGGTAAAAGAGGTGATTGTTGCATATTTTGCATTTATGGAGAAAGGAGTACCCAGCAGAAAGGTATTGAAAATTTTAGAGCTCTCTTTTCTTTTTTCCTCTCATTTCGTTCCGCAGGGTGTGTAGATTTTCTTAGCTCAAATGCTGATGCATAATTTTGCAATGATCTGAAGTCGGACCTAGATCGGCAGTGTGAGGATCTTATTAAACAAGAATTTGGTGAAAGCTGTAATTTTGATATAGATGATGCTGTTCAAAAGTTAGAGAAGCTGGGAATTGTTGCTAAGGTAGGATTCACTTTTCTTTCTTGCTGATTATTTCTCAACAGAAAACAGGAAATATGCTAAATGTTTTTTAAATGTTTTTAGTAATGCAATGACTGAAATGAGGATTGTTGTACTCAGGATGGTAATGGATGCTATACTTGTGTAAATTTGAAAGATGCTAACGACATAATTGGCACCACAACAGAGGAGATTGTCCTTAAGGCTAAACGAGGTCACCACACTTCCCGCCACTGATAACAGAAGACAGAAGACCAAATTCTTCTGATCTTACGCTGACACAGATGGCCTACAATACATGTGGATATTCTATTATTCAGCGGAAGAAGGCAAGTTTTGCCTACTCACAGAATATTGTACATCTCCACCAGTCTGTTTCTGTACAAAACTCAGTGGTGTAACATTAATCCTTATAGCAAAAGAGTATAATGGATTATATACATGATTCCTGCTGCATTTTTGGACACATGCTAATTGACTTGATTCCAAATGCAGATAGTTTCAAAGTTTAAAAAACCATGTGTACAAACAAAATCATGGACAAGTTCTTCTACTTTCAAACATGTAAGCAATCGGTGGTGATCACGCATTCCTGTTCAACTAAATCAGGTTAAAGGGGGCACATTTGTTTCATCAAGACCGACTGTAACAAAAAGATTTGCATTAATACACCAAAATTTAACTTTTGCTCTTTTCATACATTGTATACCGTATCACCAATAGTTCCTATAAGAACTTCTTGTACTAATGGCAGACTGCAGCAGGATGACATTGATACCTATACTGCCCAGTTCTTTGCCATTTGACATGTCAGTAAAATATCCAATAAGCCGACAGTATGTGAAGTATAACCATAGTTGAGAACTTTCACATCCTTCATTGCCTCACGAGCTGTGGATGCATTCTGCCAAAAGATAAAGCAAGCGGTGAATTCAATTATGAGGACGATGGGGTGAAAACTTCGAGTGAAATTTTTTAATACAATAAGAAAATAAATAGCAACAATGTCAATGTACCTCATTTGACTTTTGCAATCATGAGTTCGAGTGACAGGAGCTTGAGAGCGTCCATCTATAAACAAAGGAGACATTAGAAAAGAGAAAGAATCGTTAATTGTATTAATGATAGAAAACAATATAAAACAGTTTCACTTGGAATGTTGCCACTTCAAAATTTTTTTGAGGTGCACAGTTAAATAGACAGCACAAGTCTTGATGAGCTTTTATGAAGAAAGTGCTTGTAAGTTTTTTGCATGCTATCGTCACATCAAAATGCAGGATCAAAACTTGTTTTCTTAACATAGATGTGACAAATGAATTCATAAAAGAAAATTTTTGAGGTTGGTGTTCTAGAATCTGGTTTTTCTTTTACTGAAAATGAAAAAGCAAAATACTCAAGGACACCACATACATATTCGTTTTAGATGCAAATGTTGTTACCTCAAGACATGGACTTGCTGGCAAACATAAGCAGTATCACTGTCCAGACAAGGCTATTCTCCAACTTTCCTGGACAGGCAACTCTTTCTGACTGGTCCTACCCTATTTATTCTTCATCATCCAATGCTAGAAGTCAAAATGCTTTCATGATTTCAACTGTTTCAATTTCTCAAGGACCTGCCTCATTGATGGCCGCACAGAAAGAGACTCTACAGTGCAGGTTGCAGCAAGCTTTAGCATTCCCATCAGATTCTCTTGTGGCCCTGCTTCCCACAATTCGACAGAGAATAGCTCTGGAGATCGTCCCTCCTTCATCAACAACTTGGCCCAAGCAACAATATTGAAACCATTCCCAAACTCAGAAAACGATGGATCAAGAGATTTCTTCCCTGACATTAACTCTAGCAGCACTACACCAAAGCTATAAACATCTGACTTGTCAGAAACCCTGCACGTGGTTGCATATTCTGGTGCAACATATCCAAATGTACCTGCTACATCAGTCGTGGCATGGGTCTGATAAACTTCTAAGAGCCTAGCCAAACCAAAGTCCGATAGATAGGCATTAAGCTCCTCATCTAGCAGGATGTTGCTGGGTTTGATGTCCCGATGAAGTATGCGTGGCACACATGAGTAGTGGAGGTAAGCTAAAGCTTGAGCTATGTCAAGAGCTATCTTGTAAATCACTGACCACTGTACCTTCTTCATTGACCTGTCATGAATGAAGGTTTCAAGGTTTCCACCAGAAAGATAATTGTAAATTAAGAACATTTCAGCTTCTCCCACATAATAACCAATCAAAGTCACAAGGTTCTTATGTCGAATTCTGCCCAGGGTTCTGATCTCTGCATCAAATTGTTGAATACCTTGAAATCTCCCCAAAGAGAGTCTCTTTATTGCTACAAAATAACCCGGCATCAATTCTGCTTTGTAAGTTGACCCAAAACCACCTGTACCAATCAGGTGTCTAATGCTGAAGTTCCCAGTAGCTCTGACGACAGCATCATAGCTCAGTTCAGCTGGAGCATCAGCAAAAGTCACCACTACTTTGCTTCTTAGGCTGGAGTGTCTATTAAACCTTCTCCTCCGATGAATAATGATGACAACAGCCACCAAGAAAATACAAAGTACCATAGAAGCAGAAATTCCCACTGCAATTATTAAAGATTTCTTTTTTCTGCCACCGTGCCATTTTCCATCTCCATTTGAATCAGACGAAGAATTAGAGGGTGGACACAGTTCCAAAAAGTTATTCCCTCTAAACCAATCACAGTTTATTAGGTATTGAAAATGGGGTATATGACCAGAGAGGTTATTGAAAGAAACATCCAGTACAGTGAGATTGGAAAGGGTTGAGAAAGATGGCGGTATCTCACCAGAAAGTCCATTGTTGTTAAGTAACACCACTTCAAGATTTTTCGCATTTGTCAAACTTGCTGGGATAGGTCCTGTTACAGCATTATTAGACAGATCTAGAACTGTGAGAGAAGTCAATTGACCAAGTTGAGGTGGAACATTTCCAGATACATTGTTCCTTCCAAGAAGAAGTGATTTCAGAATTATCAAATTCCCTAACTCATTAGGTAGAGATCCTGATAATGTGTTTCCCCTCATGTCTAAATATTGAATCATAATCAAGTTACCGATACTGCGAGGCAGTGAACCTCCAATCTGATTATATGCTGCTTCCAACTGCATCATCTGTGGACAACTGAGAAACAGAGACTCGGGAATTGCACCTGATATATAATTTGCACTCAAATTCAAAGAGAAACTCGGCAGACCATCACAATTTGAGACTAGTTCACTCGGAAAAGATCCATTAAACATGTTTTCATTCAACAACAACCTGTATGCAGGTCGATTCTTAGTGGCCAAGAAATTATCTCCTACTGAGAATAAAGGCAATGAACCAACAAATTGATTCCAACTAAAATCATGGACAATAACAAAGTCCTCTCTCTTTGACCCTAAAGATGCAGTCATCTGAGGACCCCAAATAGGAAAGTTAGAGTATGCAATCTGTACATCCTCCATGTCCAAAAAACTGTGATCTTGACCAAAAGAGATCATACTAGCATCACAACTGCCTTTCTGAAAACTTGGAAGGCTACCGGACATATAATTTTGACTAACATTAAAATACACCATGCATGGAACTTGCAGCTGCATAGGAAGGTAACCCGCCAAGTAATTAGAGCTCAAATCCAAGAAAGTAAGGTTCTTACACATCTTTAAACCTCCTGGCACTACACCTTTGTAAGAATTGAAACCTAAATGCATTACTGTAAGTGAGCAGACATCACTCCAGTTGCTAGGCAGACGTCCACCAAGATTCGCTCTAGGTGCCCACAAAATCTGCAAGCTTGGAAGCATCAGGACATCAAAAGGAACACCACCATCAAAAGCATTGAATTCTAATCTACTTTGGTCATCCAAGCCAGCATTTATGTTGCCAACAAAATTGCTTGAATTAGTCAATACAAAAACAGACAATTTTCGACAATTAGCAAGCTCCTTTGGGATCTTCTCAGAGAAACAATTGGTAGAAACATCAAGAACACGAAGCTCAGAAATCTGACCAATCTCAGATGGAATCTTCCCTTGTAAAATGTTCCCGTCAAGCAACAAAGTCCTCAATTTCTTGCACTTACCAATCTCCTTAGGAATATTCTCCTTCAAAAAATTATTAGACAATTTCAAATGTCTCAAGAAAGAACATTCACTCAAATTATCAACTTTAATTCTACCAGTAAGCTGGTTATTAGACAAATCAATGATTTGCAACTTGCCATGACCAATTAAACTATCAGGAATTTCACCAGTAAACGAATTGAACGATAAATTAAGCAAAGAAAGAGACTCAAGATTGCTTATCTGATCAGGAACTCTCCCAGAAAAATTATTCCCCTGAAGCTCCAAAACCTCTAAAAACCGTAACCTTCCAATACTCACAGGAATCCCACCATAAAAAGCATTGTGAGGAATCACTAAAGCTTTCAGCTCCGTCAAATCTCCAACAGAATCCGGCAGAGTTCCGGCGAGAAGTGAAGTCAAACTGGAGGAAGTAAAATTCAAAGCAACAACTCTCTTACTCAATTCATCACAAGTAACTCCATACCAGCGGCAGTAATCACTATCTGGAGTCCAACCAGCAAGAACATTAGAATGGTCTTGAGAAACTGAATTCTTGAGAGCAAGAAGCGCCGCCGTATCATTAACGGTAAGAGGAGTTTGTGGTTTCACCAATGTAGAAGATGCCAGGGCAAGAAAAAGAAACCAAGTAACCACCATATTCTCCCTTCCCCTCCGTTGTTCACCGGAGAAAAGAAAACCCAACTCGCCGGTGACTTGCTAAGTTTGAAAAAATTAAAATTTGGTGTAAAAAAAACGACAAAGATCTGCTTCTTTGAGAACTGTCTCTACTTTCAAGAAAGCAAGAAAAGAACCGAGTTACATATAAGCAAGAAGCCACAATCAAGAACGGGTCAAAAGTAGCATCAAGAAAACGAAAGGAAGAAGAAAAACAACAATCATGAACGGGTGATGAACAAGAAGTGAAGCTAAGTTTGAAAAGTTTGGAGGCAAAAAAAACGTTAAAGATCTGATTCTCGAATATTTTTGTTTTTTTTTGTTTTTAACTTTAAGAAAACAAGAAAGAATAATTAAGCAAGCAACCAAGAAATTAAGAATGGGTTACAAGTGACCGGAAAGAACAAGAAAAGAAAATGTAAAGAAGGTTACAGGCTCTCTCTGCAAGCGAGAGAGAGGTGCAGAGGAAGAAGAAGAAGAAGACAAGAAGAGCCGGCGTCAGCAGCGGTTTTTTTTTTTTTTTTTTGGGTACATAACGTTGATGGTTTTGTCACATGCAAACTCATTTTCGATAATTTTGATTTGTTTGTTTATTAAATTTTAGTTTTTTTTTCTTTTTAGGTTTGCTTAAAAAGTAGTCAATGATGATTAGTGAAAGTAATTTGGAATAATTTAATTTGGTAATTGTTGATTACAAATTTCAGTTTTTGAATTATGCAAAAGTTTACTTGATCACCATGATGTCATTGTTACGTCTACAATTTTTTTTTGTTTTTGCTATGCAAATGCAATTCTCTAGCAATACCATTATCCCTCAAATTAATCTGTTGATTTTTATTTTAGTTGTGACACAGGTGTCATTGTTATGAGAACGTAAAAGAGCGCGTCAGTTATTTTTTCCAAATTTATTAAATCCTGATTAATTAATATCATAAGAGTGTCATTAAAATATAATAAAAAATTTTAAATAATTAATTTAATATAACTATATATCCTATAATTCAAATCCAAAATGTAACTTATAATAATAAATTCTACTAGTTAATTTCAAAAGTTATTAGTCATTTCTTGTGAGTAGATTTTACATGTTTAATGAGAAAAAGAAATTGAAATTAAAACTTCTTCCTTCTAAGAGTGAAGGCTCTTTGCGAGATAGATTTTGTTTTGAGATTTTAAGCTCTAATTGTTGGGAAAAAAAATTTTCTTCCAGCCCATCACCAAAATTTTTTAAATCATATCAAAAATTTAAATTTATCAGTTTTGTGTTCAATTAGTGTGATCTAACCTGTTTAATGTCAAATATTTAAACACTAAATTTTACATAAATAATTATTGAGTAATTTTTGTTTAAATAGATATGTTAATGAAAATAAATTTATATAAATAAAAAATCATGCTTATTTTTTATTGAGTTTTATTATTTGTTAAAAAATGAACTATTAATCTGGTCTATTCTTATTAGTTTTTGATATACTAAAATTTTATGAGTAAAAAATTCTTAAATATTTAAATTGAATTCTTAGATTATTTGTAAATATTGTTTGTTCTTTAAAAAAGTATATTGAATATAATGTTTAATTATTCATTTCTATTCTTACTTTATTTTGAAGAGAATTAAAGATGCTGAATTAAAAATTTTGTATTACCAGCATACCCGACATTTATGCATCCCGAAAGATCAGTCAATTTTTTTTAACTAAGATAGAAGATTTATTGTACATGAATCATCACTCAGACAATTACTGGTTGAATGAGACTCATGCAATGCTCTTATACACAAGCATACAACTATAACTAAGCGATGTGCGATCCCGAATGAATTAAATTTTTAATTTAAAACATAAGAAAGAGGAATTTGAAAATTTTAATCCCCTCGAGTGGAAAAAATATATATATTATATAGAAATTTGACTGATTACTTCAAGGTTGATATTTTTGTTAATTTTTCCAATATGTTTTTTTTGTGGAAATAATTTTAACCAAGATTTATGTGATTTATTTTTTTTTCTTTTATACTTTAATTTATTTTTTTCTAAAGAAGAAAAAGAACAAAATAGTGCAAGTTGGCTTGTTTGTCCAAAAATTCATGGCCAAAGAAAGTTTTGTCATTGTACTTTTCTCCATATGCATAAAGAATTTGAAGAAGGAGGCCCCTCCTAATCTTTTTAAAAATGGTAACAATTCAAATTGACTCCAATCTTTGTCTATCATTTGATGTATGACTACATCAACAATGACACCTTAATTAATTTTTATTCAATTTTGATGTGGCAAGAGACTTCCAAATCCAATAAGAGACTTTGCAATTGAGTGAGAGGTCTTAGATTCAATTCATTTATTTTTCGTTAGATTTATGAAATTTACCTTGGTGATGGTTTCTAAAATTTACTAATTAGTAATTTCTGACAACTGTCTTTCTGTCTTTTTATCTCTCTGTTTCGATGATACTGATTTGTATCAAGTGGAAAATATATATATTCATATTAATGTTCATATTCATCCACTTTTTAATTTTCATTCATTACCTATTTAATTTTTTTATTTTGTGATTACAAAAACAAAATAAATTAAAATTAAAATTTAGAACCATCACAAAAAATAATTTTAAAAATACAATAAATCTAAATTTTTAAAAAATAATTTTATAGGTAACGCACACCTAATACATTACATTTATTTGCATAACATGTATAATATATAAACATGAGAAATATATGAGATATGTGTGGTGTTAATTCTAATGTTAAATAGAAGAAGATTATAAATGTTTACAATTAAGTCCATAACAAGAATTAAGAAGTTAAGGATTTAAATTGAATTATTAAAATATATACATATATACATATATAGGACTTAAATTGGTTAAGTTGATTAAAATATATATATATACATATATGTATTTATACAAAGATTTGTCTATATTGATTATGTGACAAGGAAAAATATATATATATATATTATATTTATACACTTGACTACTTTCATAAAAAAAAATAGATAATATGTGATAATTGATAGAAGGTGTTGGAATTAGGCTAAGTGTCAGCCACCAAATAAATAAAAAAAAACGAGAGAGAGACATATGGGTAGAAAATAAAAATAAAAAAAAAAAGAAGAAGAAGAAGAGAGGAGTCTGAAGTTCGACCATGTATGAACAGTAATATTGTTTATTCAATAACTTTAGTTCTGTAATTCCAAATTAGATGATTTTTGCTTCTAAAGAATGCTTGAGATATCTACTATAAAACTTACAGAAATAGATAAAACTTAATTCTGTTTTTTTGATGGTCATTTGGGGCCGAATATTTTATTACTCAAATTCTACCAATGATTTGAGTATGGTAGATTATTTCTTAGGTTTCTTCCTCTATACACCTCCAATTGAAGCAAAATCAATTTTAAATTACTTTAGACACATAGGGTTAATGATCTGAAAATTTTTATTCGGATATTAATTGTATATAATTATTAGTTAATTTTTAAAGTCACCCTACTAAATCTGCCATAGT
>CATIWM010353755.1:0-14963 GCA_949671775.1 Mallotus repandus | reverse complement strand
TAACATTTATTACACTTATTTAATTTTTTAATATTTTTAAAATACTTTTAGTATACTAAGAATAAGTTTTTTAGGGAGTAAAAATATTTTTATAGAGGCGATTTAGTTATTTTTACTTATATTTATGTTCAAACTATACTTCCTTAATTCAAGTGAAATTATAAAATATGACAGTTAAAAATGAATGGATGAAGTACCTTTTCATTGCATCAATCCAATTTAAAATTGTGTTCTTTGTATTTTTGAATCAAATTAACGCACTGAAAATATGAAAAGAAAGTGGAAAAAATAAGTATGGTCAACTGTTTGTTTTTAAATAATCAATAATCTATAAGAGTCTATTCTTGCTTAAACAATGTTTTAAATTTAAATTTTAATATCTTTTATCGTTCTCGTAATTCTATTAGAATCGAATCAGATTAGTTATAATCAAATGAGTTTTGGATAGATATCAGTAGTTAGAAAAGAAAAAAAAAAGAAAAAAAAAATAACATTGTGTAATTGCTAATATGAATATGCATATATATGAGCTGCAACCAACAAGTTTCATAGAAGATTGGAAGTGAAATATGTATGGGTTAATGAAAAGGATGTTTAGGGTTGGGTGGGGCAAGAGAATGTGAGAAAAGATAATTTCATTTTCATGCATGCACCAAACCTAAACCAATGAATGGGGTCCATCGAATAACAACAATTTGAGTTGTCTTCCATTGCGGCCATTTCTTTTGCACGCTTTGAGTTTGAATGCTTTTAGCTTCTTCTTCTCCTTTACATGAATAGACCCATCAAATATCATCAAATCAAGTGCGTTTTATCATATGTATAGGTTTCTTTCATATTTATGTCTGTGTCTTTGATTTTAATCAAAGAATCTTCCACTCTATGGCTTTAGACTTCAAGGGTAGATCTCTCATGTCATTGTTCCGTTTTATCTACAACACTATATCAATATATATTCTTTTATTTTTTTTTTCTTATATAAATTTTCTGATAATTATAAAAAAATTCAATTTCACTTAATTTTCAATTCAATCCCTAAAGAAAAAATTATTGCAATATCAACTATTGATTTGTTTTTGTCATGAGGTTTAAACTGAAATATAACTAAAATATTTGAGTTATTTTTTTTATTATCACCCCTTCTTTTTCTTTTTCCCCAACATGCACAAGTAAACTTTGGTGTATTGTATATTTACAAGTTGAAATGTATATATATATATATATATTTCGCATGTATGTAATTTATTGTTTCAGATTCAGATTTCAGATTTGGAAAATTATAATTTTGAATGTTAATAATTACCATTTGAAAAGAAGACAGATAATTTTTAATTAATATTAATAATTATTCCTTTTTCTTAAAAAAATAACAATTTATACATGGGAAAACCATAAGTTCTATCGTGAACCTTAAACCAATCATCAATTGAATCCTACTAAGTTATTTCAATTTGCTCTTTCAAATTTACGAATTGTATCCAATTTTATTTAAAAAATTTAACTATATTTTCAAAAATTACTTTTAAATTTTAAATTTTTATCATCCTTTTAATATACAAAAAAATAAAATGAAAAAGAATGATTTTAAATTTTAATTTTGTCACTCTCGACATAAATTTAAAAATTATTTTTTAAATATTTTCATAAGTTTTTAACTTTTTCACTAAAAATCCTAAATTCTAACTACTTTATAATTTACTTCTTAATTTTCAATTGTATTATTTGAATTTTCTTAATAGGGTTCAAACATAAAACTATGAAAAAAGAGGCTTTTGAAATACTAAAAATATTATCAAGAATAAAAAATATTTGATTTTTTTCTAAAAATATGAAAAATAAAAATATTAAAGTTTTACTATTATTTATAAGGACAGTTAAAAGTACTTACTTTATATTTATATTTATATTAGTCTATTTAATAAATTGTTCACAAATTTTAATTATTTTGTTTTCTTATTATTTTTCATTGATACATAAAAATTTAAAATTTTATGTAAAAATTTATTTCAAAATTGGAAATATTAAAACTTGAGAATATTTATAAAATTTTATTTTTCTTAAAAAATAAAAATTTGAATAATTCTTAAATTTATTTTGTATGAATTTCAAAGTAATTTTTAAAAATATAATTCCATCCTCTAAAAAAAATGGATAGAATAGACACAATTTGCAAAATTAAAAGAGCAAATTGAAATAACTTTCAAAGTAGAATTCAATTGATAATTGGCCCAAAGTTCAAGATAGAGTAGATTAATTTCACTTTATATAATAAGTTTTTTTTGCTCATTCTAGATAGGCTTTTTTAAATGCTTGGGATTGTAATATATTAACTTATATTTGGATTTTCTTAAAAAAAATTTGGAACATTACAAGGGTGTTTGACTGCTTATATAGCCATAAATTGAACTTTTGACATTTAAGACTTGAAGGAAGTCTTTTTGTTCAATTCTATAATTATGTTGATGACTAAGAAAATAACGGTAATGTGGATGCTGCAAAATTGAAAATTTTCAGTTCATAAATAAGTATTTGTCGACTTAGTTGGAAACTAATATCATTTAGAAAGTTAAACATGTAGTAATTATAATAATTTTTTAATAATTGATTTGTGTATAAAATACATACATAAGGGTTTGTATAAGTCTTATTTTATGAGATACATTTATAGTTGTGTTGGTGAGGGACTTCAATGCATAAAAAGTTGGAAGGTCTAAATATATAAAAATGTGGAACTTCAGGAATGTAAAGTCAAAAAATCACTACTACGTATAAGAGCTATACATACATGTCAAATTTTTTTTAAAAGGGCCATTTATGTAGAAATTTTCATTAAAATTCATCCTGAAAAATCATTGAAATTGTAATTTTGAATATATATATATATATATATATATATATATATATTCCTATTGTGATTAAAAACAAATCAAGCTAGAAATCCTAATCTCTTCTTTTTCTCTCAATTATCACTGTTTTTCTTTTCTTGTCGTTCATCTTCCTTAAATAAGGAGGGGTAATTTTTTGCCACTTTTAGCCTGAAATCACTTATCTACACATCTTTTTATTAATTTATTTTTAAATAAGTTATTTTTCCACATAGATTTATGTTTTATTTTGTTTTTCGTGATTTCGGCGTTGGTTTTCATCATCTTGTTACGAGGTTTTGTTTTCCTTCGTGTTGCGGCTTTTTCTTTGTGTGGGTGATTCAGACAGGTAAAGTATATTCAATTAGACAGAGACAACAAATCATATTATGGTTGTCAATATATTGTAGAACTGAAGTCATAGGTATTCTAGTCACTGTAGTATTATCAAAGTTGTAAACTTTGAGCCGATTTATTATGCTATTAACCTAATTGCTTCATTCTTTATGGTTTTTAGCGAATTCATATCTGTGTTTCTATCGATGTATTGCTAAATTTAAATTAATAGAATTATTTTTTTTTTAAATATTCCTATTGTGATTAACCAACTTAAACGCTTTATTCTTTTATTTAATAGAATAATTACATAAGTATGATATATTATCAAATTTGTTATACGAGTATAACGAACCATGAATATTTAATCAAAATTTATACTAGAAGATTTTATATTCAAATCTTGGGGTATAAGAAATTTTGATGGAATTTGAGATTTAAATTAAAACAGAAATTAATTTTATTATATAAGATCATTTTTGAAGAAAAATATTTTTCAACAAAAAGCTTTTGTTCATTAATGGATTAAAATCATATAGGCCAAAAACTAAAAATGCCTTGAGCTATATAAAGAGATAACGTGAAGGATTACAACCAAATTTCTATGATAGGAACCTTTTTTTTTTTTTTTTGATTTTATACTCATAACAGCGATATATGGAATATCAATCCGATCAATTGATTCAATTCCAAGGGTTAGCAACCTTCTTTCTTAAAAACCCACTTGGCTAATTCTACTTGGTTACTTTGTTATTGGTATATGTTGACTATTTACAAAGCATCTATACCACCCATCAACACTTTTTTTTAAATGCATATTTATCCATTCGGGTTATTGCTCTTTGTTGGTTCTCACTATCAATATCAATTAGTTTTCCAACTTCTTTTTCCTTAGAATTTCATACAATATTTTCGAATATCATTTTCTTAATTTTAATATTCTTGAAAAAAGTTTAATTATAAATATTCATAACTTCATTATATCAAGAATGCTTTAATTACAAATTAACTTAATAATAATTAAGCCAATTTTGAGTTCGATCTACTTAAATTAGTTGATGTATGACATATTGAGTTAATATTTAATTCAAAAGGTTTATAAGTTTAATCAATCAAATTTAATGTAATTCGTGCATATTTATTACTTTATTTTTATTTTTACAAAATTATATAAATATCAAACTAAATATAATTTGATTTTAAATTGAGTTTGAATATTTCAAAAATAATATATTTTATAATTTTATAATTTCATATAATTAATTCTGTCAAATAAATTCAAATTTATAAACATAAAAATTATTTAATAGAGTCAAATTCAATTATGGAAACAATTGACCGAAATCTAATTGAGTTTTGAACAATGAATTTTAAAGTCAAATTAAATTCAAATTTTATTTTATTTTTATGGTTAAAGAATAATTTTACTATTAAATATTTGTATTATTTTATTATATTATTAATATAAATTTTATAATAGTGTTAGTCACTATGGCACAAAATGAAAGAAAAATAAAACTACACATTTTCAAATATTAAAATAATCATAAACTTTCAAATGTAAAATATGTAATCAATTTTTTCCCTATAAATTTAGTTTAGTAATACGTTATAATAATCTTTAACAATTAGGTATATCGACAAATGTCCTATATAATAGGTATCAAAAAGTTTTTTTTCCCCTAATAAGTAATTGATATTCAAATTATTCGATCGGGATCATACCTATACCTTTATGATTTTCCTTTATTTCCTTTTAGTTTTTCAGTATATAATATTTAATACTATTTTAAAAATGTTACTTATAAAAGAACATTATTTAAAAATTAAGCATATGCAACGTACCAACTGCATTCCGTACCTACCCAATTCCTTTCATTTCTTTAATTTTCGCAAAATAATTCTTTTTTGTGTCCGGAAGATTTGATTCACTTAGGAAAGTTTTGGATCTTTCAGAATTCTCTTTCTTTTTTAAGAAAAATAAAGAATGTCCTCACTAGCTAGTTTTATATTAAACCTAAGCTAACCTAATATAATTTTCAAATAAATTGCAACTCTCCTATCCACAGTGAAATCCCTAGCATAATGAAAAGAAATAAAATAGTAACATATATTAAAATTAATTTTTTGTTCATTAATAGTTTGGTCTAATAATTTGAGCACACTGTCCCACGAATAATTCAAGTAGTAAAAAGTGTAAATATTTTCCTCCCTTTTTCCTCGTGATGTTAGAAATTAACCATATCTACTAATTGTTAAATAATTGCTAGGGTAATATGCCCTCCCTGGAAGAAAAAGAATGCAGCAAAACTATGCTCCACCTAATCAGCACTACACTCATTTGCAGCAGATTGCTTGAAACATAGAAAATGGATTAAGATTCCATATCTTAGGAATTGTTGGACACAGTCAAGACTGATGCGACTACTCAATTTTGATGTTTTGAAATTTCAATGATAAGTGCCTCCCTTTTATATCCCATTTATTTTCATTCAACAGCCCTATGCAGCCAAAGTTTGGCTTGATTCCTATATGTAAGGTATATGCTTTCAACAATATTAATTCATATGTTTTTATTGTTAAATCTAGCTAGCTACTTTCAACATTAATAATTAGTTTCAAATTTAATTATTAAAAAAACTATTTGAACAATGTTTTAAAATTTAATATTAATTTTACATATATTTCATTGGAAATTTAGAATTATCAATAATTATTGCAAATATATTTATACTTAATTTTTTATTTTAATATTTGAGATGAATTATTATTATTTTTTTTTTAAAATTATCAATATTTAAAATTTATTGAATTTTAATAAATTTGATTTGATCTCAATAAAATTATAAAATTTAATTAAGCGAGATCAATTTCTATTAAAAGCTCTGAATGGCTTGGCTGTTGATTTGAACGAATTATTGTTTATAAATACTATACACACGCAAACACATACAACATCTTTTTCCGTAAATTTATAATATTGTCTGTGGAGAAGGTAGAATGCAAGTCCTAACCCAAAATGAATATAATATGATGGTGGCAATATCTAATATTTAAAAGGATCTTGCAACTCTATATTTTGTCTTTTTGTTTTTGACATATCTAACTTTTTTCTGTGACGGATCTTTGGGATCAGGAAATCACATTGGATGACACTATTATTATTATTATTATTATTAAAAAATAGTTGCTGCTGGACATTATTTTTAGGAAGGTATTGGCAAATTCTTTTCAAAGTATTTTTAAATTTACAGTTTAAATGTTACAGTTATTAATTTAAAATTTAATTTAATTTAATATAAAACAGTTGATAATTATTTAAATAGTTTGATTTTCATATTAATAAAAATATATTTTCTGAATTGACATTGATGGCCCCATTATTTACCTTTTTTATAAGGTAAATTACTATTTATCTTTTATGTTTTGGCCTAACATACTATTTTATTATTGATATTTAAAAAAATATTAATCCATCTCTGACATTTATAAATTTGTGTACTATTTCATCCTTAACAAATGACTAATGAGTATTAACTGTTGCAAATGTCATGAATGAATAATTATTTTTTCAAATATTAAAGATGAAATAGTGTATTAGCTCAAAACACAAAGGCATATAGCAATTTACCCTTCTTATAATCAACTCCCCTTCAACTTTTATTTCTAAATTTTAATCTTGCTTGTTTTCTATTGGAAGATGCAAGTGTCTACCAACTATAGTTATCATACTTGGGTAGTTCAATGAAATAAATTAGCTTCATTGATGAGTTTTATCTATTTCAATTCTTCATGATTAAAATCTAGACAAATAATATAATATCAATACATCCGAGAATTTAAAAGGTTCCTTCTTCGTGAGGGTTTAGGGTTCGCACTTCCTGTCGCGTCTAGTCCCCTTTTTAAGGTTTTATTTTTGTTCTTTTCTTATTTTTAGTGTCAATCTTTTTTGTTTTTTGTCTAGTTTTCATTGTTTTTTTCTCTTTGTTTTTTGATTCGTCCATCTCTCTACGAACTTGTTTTAATTTCATGTTTTGCTTTCCATACTCTATGTTTGTTTTTTACTAATTTTTCTTCATTATTTGTATGTGTTTTTGTTTTACAGCTTTCCGATTTGCTATATTCATTTCAGTATCTGACTGGTACTCAAACTTTGTAGGACTGGTCTGTGCATTCAGTATGCAATGACCCCCCGAACTTAAGAGGATCAGAACCAGAGCCTGTTGAAATTGTGATTGAAACTTTTCACTTGAGAATCCAAACAAAATAGTCATGCCTAATGGGATCACTATTAACAGAAAGGCCTTTTAATGCATATGCACTCATGGACATAATGAAGCAAGTCTGGAAATCGAAGAAAACTGTAATGTGTAGAGAATGGGGAAAGAACCTTTTCTTATTCAAGTTTAAAGATAGGAGGGATTGGATTGGGTACTAAAAAATGAACCATGGCACCTTGACAATCATTTATTTATGTTGAAAGAAATCTCCATTGATGATAAACCATCTTTAATCTCTCTCTCATTTGCAACTTTATGGATCAGGGCATATGATCTTCCATTAAAATGCATGAACGAGAAGACAACGCACGTGATAGCAAACAAATTGGGTGAGCTAATGCAGATTGACAAGCAAAAAATAAACTCCGAAGGGAAGTTTATTAGATTTAATGCCAAAATTCGAATTAAGGATCCTCTTCTTAGGGGAATTATGTTAGGTTTTAATGGAAAACAAATTTAGATTCCGTTAAAATATGAGAACCTGCCTTTATTTTGCTTCCACTATGGTCATTGGGGACACACAATAAAACAGTGTGGGGGATTATGATGGGGATGATGACAATGCTAGTGGACAATGGACGTATGGCCCTTGGTTAAAATCCTTTCCATTAAAATGATATAGAGACCCTTTTATCTAAATAAACCCTCAAACAGTACTATGCCATCTTCAAAATCTCCCCAAATAGCCCTATTCCAAGATAGACCTACACCTCAAACCACCCATACTTCTCCACCTCAGCCTCCAGAAGTGAATTTTCAATCAAATCTTGAAATAAACATTCCTTCACCTTCATATGCTTCTCTTTCCTCCACTCCGTTAACCACCAAACACGAGCAAGGTCTCTCATTATTAAATCAATTCCAAATTCTACGTTACACTACTTGTGAACTCTTACCTCAATTTCTGCCTATCCCAACTAATACCTCACCAACATCCCATATATTCTCAAAATCGGCTCTGCCAATTAACCAAGTTTATTTCAGAATCAATCCACCTTCAATAAATTCCTCCATAATCTTCCATTCAACGTCAGACACCTCAGTGTTTTTGGTTCCGACCCCTATTAACAATATGTCTGCACCTCCTACCATTTATAACCCGTTTTCCCAACCAATCATGATTAAAGTAGTCAATAACTTTTATTAAATCTTCCCTTTTTCAATTAGCAAATAAATAATATCTCGGCCCTTTAAAATTCCCAACGATTAGAGAAGACTAAATCCCAACCCTTACCACTCTTTTGAACCTTTAAACACCAAATCAAATTCAAAATGAAATAATAATTCCCCAACAGCTGGTAATGTGAAGAAAATAAATAAAAAGCCCCAGCATGTTGAAATTAATGAGCAAGAGTTGGTTTGATGTGACCTGTTTTTTTTTTTTTTGTCTAGTGGCAGAGGTTGCTATGCAACCCCGTCGAGAGCCATGAGTTACTTATTGTGGAATTACTATGGGCTTAGTAATCCACTGACAATTTAAGTCTTGAAGAAGATGATTCTTTATAAAGGTCCCTCATTTTTTTCAGAAACAAGGAAAATTGGAGCAGAGATGTATGCATTAGTAAAACAGTTTGATATGAGTTGTATAGCAGTTGATTATCTTGGTAATTTGAACAATAGGAGTGGCAACTTATGTCTTATATGGAAAACATCTTTTACGGTCCAGTTTTTGTCAAAATCTTCTTATCATATAGATGTTTCCTTTAAAGAACCAAATGACAAGCCTCAGTGGCAGTTTTCAAGAATTTATGGTTGGCCTAAAGAGCATTTGAAGGTAATGACTTGGGACCTACTTCACATAGTGCCAATTTCTATAGGCCATGGTTATGTGCAGGTGATGCTAATGAGATTCTGTTCACTTATGAACATAAGGGAGGGCTTAGCAAAGATTTCAAAAAGATAGAGGCTTTGGAGAGGCCTTGCGAGCCGTATCTTTGGATTATCTTGGTTATGTCGGTTTTCCTTTTATTTGGTCAAATGGCAGAGCTTTAAGTACAAACATCTAAGAGAGATTAGATAGATTTATTACTAATAGAGAGTGGATTGATAATTATATCACTTATCAGGTTCGACATCTGAGTCGCCAAGCTTTAAATCATGATCCCATCTTGCTTTATTGGGAAGTGAAAAAAAGAAGAAAGAAAAGGCAAAAGAAATTAAATTTAAAGCTATGTGGCTTTAAGATGAGACTCGTAAACTGATAATTGAAGATGGTCAGTGTGCAACACAAAATTAGATTCCTACCCTATTAAACAAAATTTAAAATTGCAAGTTAGCTCTTCAAACTTGGGAGAAAGAGCATTTCAAACATGTGAGATCAAAGATAGGCAAATTATGCAATGAGTTATCTTCTCTTCAGCAAAGAGACCAAGACACAAAATCACCTCAAAGTCAAAAAATAATAGAAGAATGTCTTGATGTGTTATTAAAAAAAGAAGTAATAATGTGACACCAGAGATCTAGAGTATTATGGCTAAAAGATGGAGATAAGAACTCAAATTATTTTTATAGGAAAGTCGAGGGAAGAAGGAAAAGAAATTTGATTTCTATGATAAAGAATCTGGCGGGTAATGTGATTGAGGATGACGATGGAATTGCTCAGACTTTTTAGGAATACTTTAAGATTTTATTTACCAGTTCAAGAGATCTTGATATGAATAGAGCCTGGGAAGCTATGGACAAAAATCTAGACATTCATATGAGGGATAGCCTTTTTCAATCTTTTATCAAAGAAGAGATTCGTAAAGCCTTATCACAAATGCATTCGACCAAAGCACCAGGACCGGACGTATTGGGTTTCGTGATGCAAAAGGCAGCGAAAAATAAAACTTTTAATCATGAAAAACCCATAACCCGGATCCATGTAATTCAAATTAGATTGATTGAGAGGGTTTTTTAAAACTCACCGAGATGATTTCTAGGCAAGAGCGTAGGAAGGAAGAGAGGGGGTTCACACCGGTGACACCCTACCTCGAGTTTTTTGTATTCCTTTATCGGATTAAGTCATCACTAAAAGGTCATGCCCTCTACGGTATCCACATGAACAAGGTGATCTAAAGCAAAGTAGGTCTGCTAGAACCTTTGTTGTCTCACAACACTTATCTCTGTGCATTTTTCGCATAAGAAGCAGTAGTAGAAGAAGGAGAATGTGGCTTCACCTAAACCCTAGAGAATGAGATGTTTATATATACATCCTATCTAATGTTTATCTTACCAAAACAGTTTTGGTAAGATTAGACTTCCTTTTCCATTTTGATTATAATTCCAAATTAGAATCATTTTCTATTTATTTAAATAACTCTTACCTTAAATAAATTAGGAAATAAATAAATAAATAAATACTAATATATATATATATATATTGAAAGAGCCCTAGAGGGGGGGGGGGGTTGAATAGGGCTACCAAATAAAAATCAAAATTTAAAAACAATTAAATAAGAATTGAAAGAATGTTGAGAAGGAAGAATGAAGAACACAATGATTTAAGGAGTTCGGATTCAACAACAATCCTACATATCCACCTAACTTATCCCCAAGTTATGATTTTCAATTACCCACAATCTTATTCACAAGATTGAGTATACACAAGAGTTTAAGGCTCACTCTTATACCCTTACAAACAATAGTTTTAATGGCTAAACACTTAAACCAATTCTAAAGTGTTTTAATGGCTAAACACTTAAACCAATTCCTTTAGAATAGAACCTCACTTCCCGTTTTCTAAATCCTAAAAAATAGAAGAATAAGAATTTCTATTCTAACACTCACCAAACTCTCACAAGAGTTTATCAAATACAAGAAAGGATTAAAGAGAATTTTGAGCTTAATTGAATGCTTTGAAGTATACAATGAATAAACAAGTTTCTTAACCTCTAAATGATCTTCAAATGTTGTATTTATAGTTAGAGAAATTCAATTATAGCTATTAGAAACAATAATTTCATTTCCAACAATTTCAAACTTCATTTAAATGAAATTTGGACTTCTGAGCTGTAATTTCTCTGGTGGTCGGGATATTAAAAAATATATCTGTTATAGCCATTGAATTTGAGTCCTGAGCTAGTCCCAGTAGTGTAGTCCCGGTCGTGGCCACACTGATCCTGGTTATGAAATTGGCTCGGGATATATTCTGGAAGTTTTCTTCAATTTGGTGCAATTTGGTCTCGGTCAGGACTTGCATGGTCCCGGTCGAGATCATGAATTTAGTCATTTAACAAGATCAAATCAGTCTAAGCTTTCTTCATGAAAGTTGTAGATATTTTTCTTAGCTTTCCATATCACTTTGAATCACCTCATTTAAACTTCTTTAACTCAAGATATTGTTGAAATACTAAGAGCTGCGCAACTTAAAATGAAAGTTGCATATGCTAATTTTAACTAAAGATTTGCAATCCCAAATGAACTCAGATTTTCAAAAAATAAGATCAATTCAGAAAAATTTTGATGTCTGTTTCGAAAGTAAAGAAGATCACTTTCTCATTGTAAGGCTCTAAGGATGCCAAAATCCTTCTTGAATCTCAAAGGTTGAATTCTTTGATAATTCTTCACTTTGACTTTCCAATTGAGTCCTAACTTATACGCACTTAAACAAATAAAGTTAAACACTCAAAATTAAGTTTGTTAAGATCAAAATCAAGATTGATCATTGCATGGTCAACAATCTCCCCCCCTGTTTGATTTTTACAAACTTATTTTGAGTTTGAGAGAATAATATAAAGTGAAGTGTGTTATAATTTGAATTAATTTTACTCCCCCTAAAATTATGCATATCATAAAAATAATAACTATAAGGAGTAAGAAATAAAAATTAATGAGAAATATATATTTATTTATTTCTCCTCTTATTTGGCATGATAAAAAATATAAATTTTAAAATTTATCTTTTTTTGTTAAAAAATAACAATATTAAATACTTGACGAAATATTTAAGAAACATAAACATGGTAGAAGACAAATTTTACATGATAATGCATCACAAAAATAGTACATACCACATGATCATATAGAGTTTAGTTCTAAATGAAACAAAAGACCAAGAACTAAAACAATGAAAAAAAATGAAAGTTCAACTTTCAAAAAAAAATTTCTCCCCCTTTGTAAAAGACTAAATAAAATTATGCAAAAAAGCAAAATAAGGCCTTTTGTATGGAGAAAAATATAATAACATGATCATTAATTAATACAAAAGTAGCCACATTTTACAATGCATATAACACATAACAAGGAAATAAATAATAACAAATAATAAGAAAACTCAAAATTTTCTCCCCCTTTGTTAAAATAAAAAAAATAAAAAAAATAGAATTAAGAAAAATAAAATTGCATTAATGAAAAGGAGAGGAGTACAATGATATTTAAAACATCAATTGCAAACAAGATAAAAACATAAAACCCTTGGCTCATAAACTAAAAGAAAATAAAAAATAAACCAAACATAAACTGACATATAATGGACTTAAATATAAACTTGCAACTCAAAGTTTCAGAAACCAAAAATATACTGATAATAAACCAAACATATATTGACAAGCAAACAAAGAAAAAAAAAGGACATAAAAAGAAGTTAGTTTTGAGGAGTTGGAGGGGGATGAGTGAAAGTCGCATATGAGCATGAAACACTTGATGCTCTAAAATAATTAATTTATTTAAAATAAAGTTCAATAAAAAAATGTTAAGATCAAAATCAAACACTTAAAAGGAATCAAATTAATTACCCAAAACAATCAAGGCAATATGATAAGCACAATATGATTTCACATGAAAACAAGTCCAACCATCAATTCACTAATTTAAACAAACAATTAAGACAAACTAGAACCATCAATCATGCCTAGTTCATGTTTAATGATGTTCAATCTCTCTTCATTAAGAGGCTTGGTGAAGATATCTTTAAGTTGATTATTTGTATCAACAAATTCAAGTGAGATATCACCAATTTGAACATGATCACGCAAGAAATGATGTCTAATGTCTATATGCTTAGTTTTAGAATGCTGAATGGGATTCTTGCTAAGGTTTATAGCACTTATACTATCACATTTGATTGGCATGTGATTAAGTTTAATGCCATAGTCCATTAATTATTGTTTTTGCCACAAAACTTGTGAACAACATAAACTTACAGTAATATATTTTGCTTCTGCAGTGGACAAGACAACTGAAACTTGTTTCTTACTAAACCAAGAAACTAAACATTGTCCTAAAACTTGACAAGTTCTGAAAGTGCTCTTTCTATCTAGTAAACTACCGGTAAAATCTCCATCCAAATAACTAATTAAGTTAAAGGATGAACTCTTAAGATACCAAAGTCCTAAATGCAAACTTCCATTTAAATACTTAAAAATTCTTTTGATCGCATTTAAGTGGGACTCCCTAGGACTGGATTGAAATCTAGCACATAAGCACGTAGCAAACATGATATCAGGTCTACTAGAAGTTAGATAAAAAAAGGATCTGATCATACCTCTAAATCATTTTTCATCAATCGGCTTTCCATTCTCATCCTTGTTGAGTTTGGTTGTGGTACTCATTAGAGTTTTGCTTGATTTGACTCCATCCATGCCAAACTTCTTGAGAATGTCTCTTGCATATTTAGTTTGATTGATGAAAATCACATCTTTACATTGCTTGATTTAAAGTCCAAGAAAGAATTTGAGCTCACCCATCATACTTATCTTAAATTCTCCTTGCATCAACTTGGAAAATTTCTCACACAAGCAATGGTTAGTAGCATCGAAAATAATATCATTAATATAAATTTGAACAATTAATAAATCATGTTTGGATTTCTTTATGAAAAGAGTTGTGTCAACCTTCCCTTTAGAAAATTCTTTTTCTAATAAGAAGTTGCTCAATCTTTCATACCAAGCTCTTGGAGCTTGTTTCAATTCATATAATTCTTTTGAAAGTTTAAAAACATTATATGGAAATTCAAAATTTTCAAAACTCGGAGGTTGTTCAACAGAAACCTGTTCTTCAATAAAACCATTTAAAAATGCACTTTTAACATCCATTTGATAAAGTTTAAAATCCATGTAAGATGCAATTGCAAGTAGCATTCTAATAGCTTCTAACCTTGCAACGGGGGAAAAAGTTTCATCATAATCAATGCCTTCTTCTTGATTATAACCTTTAGTTACTAGTCTTGCTTTGTTCCTAGTTATGATACATTGTTCATTCATCTTATTTCTAAACACCCATTTGGCACCTATAATAGGATGATGTTTTGGTTTAGGAACTAAAGTCCGAACTTTATTTCTCTCAAATTGATTTAACTCTTCTTGCATTGCTAGGACCCAAAATTCATCATTCAAAGCATCATCAACATTTTTGGGTTCAATTTGAGAAATAAAAGCTAAATTAACAATAGACTTAAGTTTATATCTTATTGTTACCCCTTGTATAGTATCACCGATGATGAGGTCTTGAGGATGTGCTTTCTTGAATTGCCAATCCTTTGGAAGATCATCCTTCAAGGTAGATT
>CATIWM010353715.1:0-21269 GCA_949671775.1 Mallotus repandus | reverse complement strand
ATTCATACTTTTATATATCGTATAGATTATTATTTAAAGTTTATTGCTTAAAATAATTATATTTTTTTTATTATTTACATATAAAATATATCTATACTATGTATAAATTTTATGAAATAAATTATTCTTATTTATCAATTAATAAAATTTTTAATTCGTATAGTTTTATTATTTTCTAATTACTTTTATATGTATTAGAAATTGTGTACAATTATATAAATTAAACTAATAATAAAATTATTAATTTTAACTATTATTTATGATTCATATATATACAAAATATAGTGCATTATAAATATAATTTTTTGTAAAATATTTATAAATGACTCTTATAATAATTTAATAGTTATGTACATAAAAGAAATTATTTTATTTTTATTTTTATTTAAATATGTTTAACTTTTAAATATAAAATTTTAAATTTTAAATACAAACTAATACTATCTTCATAAATTTTAAAATTTTTCAAAATTAAATTATTAACTATTTTTGTTATTGCATAAATATATATGTACTTTTTTGCTCAAAATTTTTTTCCCTATTTATATTTTTATACATATTATAATAAAATTTAATATAATTCAATTTAAAAAAGTTCGAATTAAAATTAAAAAAAATTTAAGATTCAGGGTTAATTTGGATGTACTGTTGAGGGTTAATTTCACACTTTAGCCACTGTTTGAACTCTATAGATTTTTGAAAAAAAAAAACGCTTTCAGTTACAGTGTACCTTGTAGCATCAAGATAGAGACTACTCATTTTCCTCTAAAAAAAAAGATAGAGACTACTCATATTTTTTTTTGAACAATTTTTACATATATAGAGACTACTCATATTATCGTACCTAAGTCCCAACTCCCAACAGGACATATTAATTACGACCAATCGCACAATTTCACCTCCGAACTTTACTCATTTATTATATTTCACCCCTATACTTTTATTGTGCTCAATAGCACCTCAGAACTTTTATTTTTCATCAATTTAACTCATGATTTTGTAATTATATTTAATATCAGACTTGCAGCAGCCACGCTGGACTAGTGCATGACTTTAAACTTAGTGAAGAGCGTGAATGGGAAAAAATAGTTGCCATGGTGTCATTGTTTATCCTTTTTTCCCTCTTTGACCGAATATTATTAATTCAATTAATTGATTGTTAAAAAATAAAAAAAAAAATCATTAAAGAATAGTTTCTCTCCATCTTAAACTCATCATATTTTGAACAACCCATCCTAAACTCATCCTCGTCCATTCTTTCTTCATTCATTAATTCTCTTCATCTAAAACGCACCTAAAACAAAATCATTCATTCTTTCTTTTTTTTTTACCCAACAAAATCATTCATTCTTGCCCACTTTATTTGTATTCCTTGAACCACATCTGTGAGCAAGCAAGAATCGTCATTGTAGGTCTTTTCACACTCTGGATGATAAGGAAGCAACCTCTTAACAATGGTTCTCTCATGTTCTAGACTTATTGTCTCACATTCTAGACTTAATCTATCTCCATTTTCATATCTACAACAATAAAATATCCGCCACATCGATAACCCAGAAAATAAGAGACAATTAATTCTACACCTGGCAATCTGTAACCGACATCTTCAATTGTAAAAACTAAACCAAAACCAATTACAAGACAAGAAGAACTCACTTGCCAGAGTGAAGAATCATTCTAACAAAGCCAACAAGAGGAACAAAATCGTCCAAAATCTTATCTTCCCAGTCGACCCATTCCTCCTCATCTTCTACCGGTTCTTGGTATTTTTCTTTCCAGTACTGTCCTCTTCATCCTCAGAAAATCCACCTAACTCCTTCTCTAACAGTGCAATCAGTTTCCTGAGCAGGTCCGACCCGTCCGATGATCCAGTCTTTAATGCAAACACATGAGAACTAAACATTGTCCTTAAATGAGACGGAAAAGACAAAATCACGGGAGTGATAGTGATGCGGATAGAGTCATAGAAGAGCAAGTAATTCAATTCCTAGACAAATTCCAAAAATTGTAGCAGTGGCAGTTTTGTAAATAACTTCAACTTTGGAGTTTCGAATTTTGGCGATTCCAAAGGCTAGTTTGATTGGAAATGGACTAAGGATTCGGAGTCACTAGCTTTTCTTGTGAGGCCCATTGTTTTTAGGACAAAATCGATCGTTTAGGCCTTCAAAAAGGCGAATTTGTGTTTTAATTGTTTTATATGTCTTATTTCCTAGTTTGTTTAGGATAAAACTCTTATTTTCTAGTTTGATTAGGATTAAACTCTTATTTTCTAGTTTGTTTATGATTTGTTTTAGGGTTTATATTTAAGAGTTATTCTTTTGGCTTTTGTACATCAGATTATTAATAGAATTCAAATTTTCTTCAAATTTTCCAAAATTCATCGAATTTTGATGCCTATACCTTGTAATTGAGAATTGCAGACGTAGAAGATTAACGATTGGTAGTCGTGTGCGATTCAACAATCGTTAATAGTTATCTTACATTCTTCTGCTACGTCAGTTTGGTATCAGAGTTGTGCTCCTCGGACAAGATGTCGTGCAGAAGAAAGAAACAACAACCCCAACAACAGCGTGTATAAGAAGTTTATGAGCGTGATGACCAACGTCGCTTTGAGCAACGGTTCGAACAGTGAATAGAACAGATGGATCAACGGATTGACACCATTGTGGAATAGCTCACAAAGAGAATGGTTGAGTTGTTAGCCAATCAAAATAGGGGGCAGCCAAACTAGCGATGAGTCCCTATTGCTGATGACCTGAGGAATCCTTTTACTGAAGGAAACGATGACGAAGATGACTATGGTGAAGGTTATTATGATGTGCCGCATAGAAGTCCTTGCCAACATGATGAGAATGATGATAGGAGGCGATGGGAGGCAGGTATACGAACTGAGATCCCTGAATTTTATGGTTCTTTAAAACTAGAAAAATTTCTTGACTGGTTGGCTACAGTGGAGGAGATCTTGGAGTTTAAAGGGGTGCCAAAGGCTCAATGAGTACCATTGGTGGCAACCAGGTTTCGAGATAGGGCGATGGCTTGGTAGCAGCAAACTAAACAGACCTGAGTCTGGTTGGGAAAGTCAAAAATCATGACTTGGGAGAAGATGAAGAAACAAATGCGTGCCACATTTTTGCCTTTTAATTTTCAACGTTTAATGTACTAGAGGTTGCAGAATTTGAGGCAAGGGAACCGTTCAATTGATGATTATACAACTGAATTTTACCAGATGATTGCGCGCAATGAGGTGCATGAGACAGAGGACCAATTGGTTGCTTGATATATTAGGGGTTTAAGAGAGCAGATTGTAGAGACAGTAAACATGTTTGATCCTATGTCTATTTCTGCGGCTCACCAACAGACTTTGCAAGCCAAAAAGAGGTGACCAGGTGGTTTTATGCAAATGTCTGGATTTGGGAAAGCAGGAGGCAGTAGTCCTGTGAGCCGTCTAAGTGGCGGAATGGCCCAAGGAGCTGCTGCAACCAAACCAGGGGTAGTGCCAACCACTACACAAAAGGCTGGTTCGAGTAGTGGGATTAAATGCTTTGCATGTGGAGAAGTGGATCATAGGCAAGCTGAGTGTAAAAAGAGGGGAAAAAGTAATGGTCGCTGAGGTAGATGAGCAATATAATGATGAAGAGATCTCTGACTTAACAGGTGATCCAGTATTTGATACAGATGATATTGATGAGGAGGTCATGACTAGTGATGTAGGGGCTGCTTTGGTAGTGCGAAGGTCTTGCCTAACACCTAGAGCTGCTAATAATGAGTGGCTGCGAAATAATATTTTCCAGTCTACATGCACTATTAAGGGGAAAGTTTGCAGATTTGTTATTGATGGAGGTAGCTGTGAGAATATAATTGCAGCAGAGGCGGTCCAAAAATTGGGAATTCAAACTAAAAAACATCCTAAGCCTTATAAGTTGGCATGGTTGAAACAAGGGGGCGAGGTAACAATGTCAAAGCGTGCTTTGATTTCCTTTTCTATAGGGGCAAAATACAAGGATGAGGTTTAGTGTGATGTGATAGCCATGGATGCATGTCATTTGTTGCTAGGACGGCCTTGGCAGTTTGATCGAGATGTGACTCATAATGGGAAGATTAACACTTACAGTTTTATGTTTGAAGGAGTGAAAATTATGTTAGTGCCTAATAAAGATCATGATCAGTCCAAGCAGGTGCAGGAATGCAGCAAGGGTTGTGTTAGTTTATTAACCTTGGCGTAGTTTGACAGGGTCGCGCAGGAATCTGAAGTTGTTTATGTCCTACTTGGAAAGTGGGTGGAGATCAACATGGATTTTGTGCTAGGATTACCTTGCACACAGCGAGGTAATGATTCTATATTTGTGGTAGTTGATCAATTTTCAAAGATGGTGCACTTTAATCCATGTAAGAAAACCACGAATGTTGTTCGTGTGGCTCAGTTGTTCTTTCAAGAGGTTTATAGATTGCATGGATTACCTATATCTATTATGTCTAATTGAGATACCAGGTTTCTTAGTCATTTTTGGCAAAGTTTATGGAAGATGGTGAACACACAGCTTAATTTCAGCAATGCCTATCATCCACAAACAAATGGGCAAACTGAGGTGGTGAATCAATCTTTAGGTAATCTGTTGAGGTGCTTAGCAGGTGAGCATGTGAAGAGCTGGGATTAAAAGTTGTGTCAAGCAGAGTTTGCTCATAATCATGTCGTCAATCGGAGTACTGGCTTTAGTCCTTTTGTTGTGGTGTATTTTATTGTACCACAAGGACCGTTGGATTTGATTCCTCTCCCAGATAAAATGAGAGTTCATGGTAAGGCATAGAATTTTGTTAGTGGATTACAAGATTTTCATAGGGCTGTCCATGAAAATTTATTCAAAGCTGCTTCCAAATATAAGCAGGCTGCTGACAAGAAGAGGCGGTATGCCAAGTTTGATGTGGGGGATTATGTATGGACAATTCTTACTAAAGAGAGATTTCCTACAGGTGATTATAATAAGTTGTCTGCCAAGAAGATTGGACCAGTGGAAATTTTTAAGAAGATCAATCCTAATGCCTACCGTTTGAAGCTACCTAGTCACATTCAAACTGCGGATGTTTTTAATGTTAAGCATCTAATTCCTTATGCAGGCGATTCATCCGACAATTCAGATTCGTGGGAGAATTCTGTCCACCCTAGGGAGAATGATGCGGATAGAGTCCTAGAAGAGCAAGCAATTCGATTCCTAGACAAATTCCAAAAATTGTAACAGTGGCAGTTTCATAAATAACTGTAACTTTGGAGTTTCAAATTTTGGTGATTCCAAAGGGTAGTTTGATTGGAAACGGACCAAAGATTTGGAGTCACGAGCTTTGCTATGAGGCCCATTGTTTTTAGGGTAAAATTGACCGTTTAGGCCTTCAAAAAGGCGAATTTGTGTTTTAATTATTTTATATGTCTTATTTCCCAGTTTGTTTAGGATAAAACTCTTATTTTCTAGTTTGATTAGGATTAAACTCTTATTTTCTAGTTTGTTTAGGATTTGTTTTAGGGTTTCCATTTAAGAGTTATTCTTTTGGCTTTTGTACATCAGATTATTAATAGAATTCAAATTTTCTTTAAATTTTCTAAAATTCATCGAATTTTGATGCCTATACCTTGTAATTAAGAATTGCAGGCGTAGAAGATTAACGATTGGTAGTCGTGCGTGATTCAACAATCGTTAATAGTTATCTTACATTCTTTCGCTACATCAAATAGTGTTCAAGCAGTAGTAGCTGCCGTGAAGAAGACACGGTGGTGGTTTAGATAACAAAGCCATGGTCATTAACAGTGTTTTAAAAAGTTTGAAAGTAGCTTATACTTTTCATTAATTGATAACTGAAATATATAGATACATTTATACAATAGAACTCCATATTCGTTGGAGTTGGTATAACTAAAAGCAAATAAAAAATTTAAATACATTCAAATTAGTTTGAATAAGCAAGACTAAATCTGGTACAACAAGAGAAGGAGAATCCCTTAACATGCCCCCTCCAGATGAATGGCGATTGAGCCAACCAATCTTGGACTTAAGTTGAAGAAAGCGAGGGTGAGGAAAAGGTTAGTGAGGGCATCTGCCAGCTGATCAACAAAGGAAACATGAGCTACCCATATGACTCCATTCTGGACTTGTTCACAGATGAAGTGAAAATCAATAGCGACATGTTTCATTCTAGAATGAAACACAGGATTGGAACAGAGTTGTGTGGCACTAACATGGTCATAATAGATAACTACACAGCTTGCTATCTATATATGTAATTTAGAAAGCAAAGAATAAACCCAGTTGACCACAGCTGCGGTATTAGCAACCGAACGATATTCTGCTTCGGTAAGGGAGGGAGCAATAGTTCATTGCTTTTTAGAGCTCCATGAAATTGGATTGCAACCAAGATAGATGATATAAGCACCAGTAGAAGAGAAGTCATCCTTGTGGCCACCCCAATCAGCATCAACATAAGCATGTAGAGTTAATAGAGAATTGCGATGAAGTTGAATACCTTTATTAATAGTTCCTTTCAAATAACATAGTAGCCGTTTAACACATGCCCAGTGATCTGTTGTGGGATGATGCATATATTAAGACAAGCAGCTGACAATAAATACGATATCTGGCCTGGTAATGAGAAGATATTGAAGGCTGCCAAGGATTGCACGGTATTTAGTTTCATCTAGTAGTGCAGTACCACTATGTAATGTGAGCCGAGCATTAGTAGAAAGAGGAGTCTAGATAGGTTTGGCAACTATCATGTTCATTTTACCTAGTAACTCATGGATGTAGCGATGTTGCGAGAGAAGGAATCCAGTGGTGTTGGGCACAATATCGATACCTAAGAAATAAGACAGTTGTCTAAGATCTTTTAGCAAAAATTGCCTGGCTAAAATAGTGACAAACTCATTGATCATTATTGAATTAGCTCCCATGAGAATCAGATCATCAACATAAACAATCAAATACATAAGATTAGTGCCATCATAAGACACAAAAAGAGAGATGTCAGCAAAGGAATTCTTGAACCCATAGTGAAGAAGAAAAGTCTGAAGTTTATGGTACCATGCTCTCGAAGCCTGTTAGGCCATGGATAGCTTTATGAAGTAAACATGATCTGGTCGGTCAGTGTCAAGGAATCCTTGAGGTTGAACTATATATACATCCTCATATAAGCGCCCTTGTAAAAAAACATTATTCACTTCTAGTTGTTTTAGCTCCCAACCATGACTTACCGCAATACTTAAGATCATACGAACTGTAGTAGGCTTCACCACAGGACTGAATGTGTCATGATAATCAACACTAGGTCTTTGATGAAATCCCTTAGCCAGCAATCAGGCTTTATACCTATCAATAGAGCCGTCAGATTTTCTTTTGATTCTAAAAATCCATTTACACCCAACTAAATTGTGTTTAGAATAAGGTGGAACTAATTCCTATGTTCCATTGTTCACTAGAGCATTAAATTCTTTTGTCATCGCTTGTCGCCAGATAGGATCTTTGAGAGCTTGTTTAATAGTGGAAGGGTCAAGTGTTTCAGAGGAAGCTAATTGAGTACATAGGTTAAATTTATGAATTGGTTTGTGGATATTGTGTCAAGAGCGGGTGACCATGGAATGGGATGATGTATTTGAAGTATTTGATGGTACGGGAAGGAGGGTAATGGGAGGGTGGAGACACTGTTGAGGTGGCAGTACTATGGAAGGCGTATTGAGCGACACAGATGGGGAAGGAGAAGGTATTTAAAGTGCAGGTAGAATCCAAGTAGCGATAGTGTTATATTCAAGTCTAGACTCTGTGGGTTTAAGTTGTTCAAATGGGAAGATTGACTGTACAAACTTGACATGCCGTGAGACATAAACTTTAGAAAAGTGGGGATCAAGACACAAATAAGCACTTTGAGTAGTGGAATACCCTAGAAAGACACAAGGTTTAGAATTAGACTCTAACTTGTGATTATTATATGGTTTAAGCCATGGATAACAAAGATATCCAAATATCTTAAGTTTGAGATAATTTGGACGCTTGTTAAATATTTTTTCAAAAGGTGACTGAAGATGTAAAGTGGGCGTAGGCATTCTATTGATTAAGTACATTGTTGTTATAAAAGCATATGTCCAATAAGATATGGGAAGAGAAGCATGAGTTAGAAGGGCCAAACCGGTTTCAACTATGCGCAAGTCTCTGCGTTCAACCATGCCATTGTGTTCTAGGGTATATAGAGGAGTGGTGAGATGAGCTATGCCATTCAAAGAAAGAAAATTTGTTAGAGCAATAAACTCACCTCCATTATCAGTGTAAAAAGTTTTTATGGTGGTATTAAAGTGCTTTTTAACAATGGTTTTGAACCTAATGAACACATCCTTTACATCAGATTTATGTCTTAGAGGATAAAGCCATATATATTTAGTGAAGTAATCAACAAATATAACATAATATTTAAAATTATCAATGGATACCACAGGGGATGTCCAAACATCAGAATAAAGGACATCAAGAGGATGAGATGATGTGATTGTTGATTGGGAAAAAGATAACTTATGATGTTTATTGGATAGACATGAATTACAATTATCAAAAGATGAAACACTAGATGTTAAGTCTAAATTATTGGAACAAACAATATTTTAGAGAATAGAAGTTAAGGGATGTCCTAGCCTGTGATGCCAGTGAGACATGGATGCTTTGAAACTCGAAAAAGCAAAGATGGGTTGGGTTTGTGGCCACTCACATATGCCTTCCTTAGTTTGACACTTCAATAGAATCTTCCCTGTACTGAGTTCCTTCACAATAAAAGAAGTGGGTAAGAATTCAATTAATGCATTATTGGAATTGCAGAATTGATAAATTGAAATAAGATTTCGTTTCATGCTTAGTACACATAGAACATTATCTAATTTGAAAGATTGAGAAGGAGTGAGCAAGGTAGTAGAACCAGTGTGTGTGATTGGTAATTCAGTGCCATCACCAATCATCATGTCATCGCCACCACTATATGGATTATGCAAGGTCAGATTGTCCAAATCAAAGGTGACATGGTGAGATGCCCCATTATCAAGAAGCCAAGGGCGATTTTTATTTGAAGTAGCTACATAATATGCCTTTGGTTGCCATGGTCGAGGAGCAATGTTATTGTGAATGTGCTACAGCTTATATGAAGGACACCATTTAGCAGTGTGGCCTTAAATTCGACATAGTTAACAGTACCCCAAATAAGGACACTGCTGACGGCTAGGATTATTGTTTAGTTATGGTGCTAAATTTCTCGATGTGTCTGAGAAATTCTAATTGTTGTTGCGCCATTGAGAGTTTGTGCAGGTAGAAACATGTGATGTTATGGGGAAGAATGGTGCAGTTTTTGGAGTGGTGAGGGAAGCTTCAAAATTGAGAAGCTTTTCATGCAATTCTTTAAATGAGATGGGTGTGTCCCTTGCTTAGATAGCTCAGACAAGTTCTTTATAGTCGTCTCCAAGAGTATCAAGAATTTTATCAATAAGATCATCGTCATCCAAGGGAGAGCTAAGAAGAGTGAGCTCTTCAACTCGAGCTTTGAGTTTTAGAGAAATTCTGAAATGGATTCAGACCCTTTGCTCATCATTTTGATCTAATTTTTTACTTGTTTGATTCGACCACGGGTTGGTTTAGCATAGGTGTTAGCTAGTGCGTCCAAGGCTTCTTTTAAATTTTTTGCATTGGTAACAAATGGAATGATTGTGGGGGAGATTGATCCAATAATTGCATTGAGAATTAATTGATCTTGTCAAAGCCAAAGAGAGTATGCAGGATTGGGTGTGGTATTATTATTAGCTGTTATGGTTTGTGGTGGACATGGCTTTGACCCATCAATATAGCCAAGTAGGTCATAGCCAATGAAAAGAGTTTGAAATTATAATTTCCAGGAGATGTAATTGGTTGAAGTGAGTTTTAATGGAGTTTGGGCAACGACATTAATGGTGATCAGTGTATTATTTTGATCATTTGTGTTGTAGAAGGTGGTGTTGGCATGGTTAGAAGCCATGATTGAGGACAAAGAAGAGGTGCAGACAAAAAATAAGAGAAGAAAAAATTAGAGCTTTATTGCTCTAATACCATAACAATGTTTAAAGAAGTTTGAATGAAGCTCATACTTTTCATTAATTGATAACTGAAATATATAGATACATTTGTACAACATAACTCCATATTCGTTGGAGTTGGTATAACTAAAAGCAAATACAAAATTTAAATACATTCAAATCAGTTTGAATAAGCAAGACTAAATCTGGTATAACAAAAGAAGGAGAATCCCTTAACAGTCATGGCCTCTCTCTAGTCTCTATACAGCAACAACAGTAGTACCAGATTAATGGTTCTACTATGAATTGAATTGAATTGGTTGCTTTAGTTTTTGGAGTTCTTATTGGGTATCATTTGGTTCCAAGCACAAAAAAGTAATAATTGAAGATGGCAGAGCAAGCAAGAATATCATCCAGAGACTCTTTCTTTTTACATAACATCGACTTTGGAACCTCAAAACGAAGATGCAAAGGCGAGCGAAGCTATGATAACGCCATAACCAGCGACAAGTTTGGTGGGTTTTTTTTTTTTAAGAAGAAAGCATTTTGGAAAGATGACACATTGCTATGCAGAAATGGAGTGAATTAACATTTAGGGAAGATAAACCCTGGAAGAAAAAGAGATTTATCGATTTGGGGATTTTAGAATCCATATTTAGGGATTTAGGTTTTTTAGTTTTTTTTTACCATTTGGTAATTAAAAATTTTTTTCTTTCACATGTTGGATTAAGGATCCACTTCATTAATCCACGCTGGCATTTTTGTCCAACTAAGAGCGATTGTTAGACACGCGCTAGTCTGCACAAAATCATGAGTTAAATTGATGAAAAATAAAAGTTCAAATGTGCTATTGAACACAATAAAAATATAGGGGTGAAATAGAATAAATGAGTAAAGTTCAGGAGTGCAATTGTGCAATTGGCCTATTAATTACAATACCTACCGTTCCCGTTGTTATTAAGAATTAATAAATTAATGAGTGAGTATCCAGTACATTTGGAGTCTTTCAGGACAATATCAAAGTCCCATTGGTGTTCGTCAACGTACTCAGGCCCTGAGATAAGTTAATGGTGGATTGCTACTGTAAGCACCAGGGCACCAATTTATTCATGTAAATTGTAATCACATCCTCATTCTGTTTCTCTCTTTCCACATGATAGAAGCAGAAATTATTAGAAGAACTGACCCTGTAAACAAGTAAGTTAATCCGCTCTGATTTTATTTTTTTCATTTTCATATATATATATATGCGTAATGTTGGAATTCTGCTATAATTGATTTGCACAATCCTTGTTGTATTGTAATGAAATTATTTGCTAACTAATTGATGCTTGTGAAGTATGGAAGGAATAAATTTGAATTCCCTGCAATTGATACTTTGAATAAAAAATTAGATAAATAATTTGTAACTTAGTAATTAAGATTTGTTCTCTTAATGTAATTGCAATTGCCTAATCTTTTATTTTACTAAAATATATCAGAAAAAAATAATAAAATTTTGAAATTGTGAGGCTTGAATTGATAAAGCTGCAATGATGATTTGGCCTTCCTATTAATTAAAAAAATTACCATTTGCCCCCAGTTCAAAATCTTGGCTTGGCCCCTAAAATGTTTCATTCATCTTATAAATACATGCATATTTTGCATTTCAGTAGTTTAATTGCACTGTTGCATATTAACTCTGGCGCAACAAATGTGTATCAGATTTTCCAAAGTATGGCCACGAAGGATTCTGTAGCCATTAGAATCAACGAAAAGCTTGGAGGTCTTTATCGGCTGTACTCCAAACAATGCATCTTCAGAGTGCCTAATCAACTACGTATGGTCAATGAAAAGGCATATGAGCCGCAGATAATTTCAATTGGTCCGTATCACCGTGGCAAAGATCACTTAAAGGCAATGGAAGAGCACAAAGTACGCTATCTTGAAATGTTTCTTCGAAGAAATGATAAGAATAGCGTACCAGGATTAATCCAAACCTTGTGGGAGCTGAAAGAAAGCGCTCGTAACTGCTACTCGGAACCTGTAATTCTTAAAGAAGATGAGTTTGTAGAAATGATGGTTTTTGATGGTTGTTTCATTGTAGAGTTTCTATGTGAAATCGCCGGAGGGATAGATTTAGGAGACCCTATTTTTCAGAACGATCAGATACTATCCAGATTAATGTTGGACCTGTTATTAGTTGAAAATCAACTTCCTTTCTTCGTACTTACGGAGTTGTTTGACACAATCACCTTAGTTCCAAATCAACAAAATTTGATGATTAACCTAATTCTAGAGGTCTTTAAGATGTTACTACCAGGGGCAGGGTACAGTCCAAATCGTGAGTACTCACTACAAGAGATTATGGAAATCAAGCATATATTGGCATTAGTACATGACAATTGGCAACCATTGCCTCCAAGAATGAAGAGCTATTTGAATTTGAAGACCATAGAAAATGTTAAAATAAGTTTCCCACGCTGTGTCATGGAGCTCCAAGAGGCCGGGATCGAGTTGAAGAAAGTTGATGATGAAGGGCATAATATATTCGATATCAGCTTCAAAAATGGCGTAATGAAGATCCCGACACTGAAGATTGTTGATAAAACAGAGCGTGTCATGAGAAATCTCATTGCCTATGAGCAGCTAAATCCCAGCAGCAGTCCAAAATATGTCACTAATTATATGACGTTTATGGATACTCTGATAAATTCTGAGAAGGATGTTGAGCAGCTTTGTCGCCAAGGAATCATTGAGAACTGGTTAGGTGATGATGAAACGGTGGCTGAATTATTTAACAGAATTGGGGATGAGGTTTTCTGCGACAGGGCTTTGTACGCTGAAATACAGGACAAAGTGAACCATCATTGCAATAAGCAGTGGAATGTGTGGATAGCTAACTTAAGGCACAATTATTTCCATAATCCATGGGCAGGCATTTCAGTTTTGGCTGCTTTCATCCTGCTTGTGCTCACCTGCGCACAAACTGTGTATGCAGTCCTTTCTTTTGTTAAACAGTTTTAATGCTAAGTCAGTTAAAAAATATCAAAATTTCTTACTTACATGGGATGTTGTAGTACGTACTGGTCAATCAGATAGAGACAATTATAGATAAGAATGACTTTCAGGATAATGTATCATGTTTTGATCAGGGAAGTTTATATATGTGTTTGCTATAATAAACAAATGTATTATGAATTATTATTATGTTTTTATTTTGCAATAATAATGGACGACTTTTTGAAAATGGCAGGAGATTGAGAAATCATGTAGCTTGTTTGATGTAAATAGCTAAATAATGGAGTGTTGCAAATTCCATGAATAAAAATTGAAGATAGAGTAGACAATTATGCATAGCGTGGTTTCAGAGAAAAGTCTGTTGCATATTTTGCAGGATTTTCCTCATGGTTGTCAGATACTGGGAGCATTTCCTCTAGTGATATTTGCTTCATTTATCAGGTTGGCCTTGTTAAAGTCAAATACCCCTTAAACTAAATGACCCTTAAGCTCACCCTAAAGCTAAATGTCCCTAAGCTCACTCTTAAGCTAATTGCCTCTTAAGCTCATGCAAGGGCCAAGACACATGCCTATAAATAGGCATTGTTGGACGTGCTATATTCAAGCAACAAGAAACACAAAAACACATCTAAGCGAGTGTGAGTGTTAACAAGTGAGTGTGAGTGTTAACAAGTGAGTGAGAGCTGTAGTGGATGGGTAGTGAGTGAGTTTGGAGAGTGTAATCTCTTGGTGAGTGAAAAATATAGAGAGTGGGTTTTCTCCTATATTAAGAGAGAATTTTATTATATTCTGCTTGGGGTACAGAGAGAAATATTTTGTAACTCTTATTATTTTTCATAGAAAAATTCTTCTAGTCTTACCTGTGGTTTTTTCCCGATTTGTTTGGAATTTTTCACGTAAAATTTGTGTGTTTACTTTCTCGTAGCTATTGTCGGGTTTAGTTGTCTTGAATTATTGTGCTATTAAAATTACTTGTCATGGTAAAATTTTGTCTAAAAACTGTGGTTTTTAAGTGGGACCATTGTGACTCCTCTTTCTTGAGAATTTACTTTGGGGTAATTTTTAGTACAATTTTTTAGACTCTAATCACTTGTGCAATAGTTTTGTTCCATACTTTTTCTTCAATTTATTATTTCAATTATTTTAGCTACAATTTGCTCTATAATATTCACAATTCGATCCTCAATTTTTACAACAAGTGGTATCAGAGAATCTGGTTCATGAATCATAATAGAAGCAATAGCGGCAAAATATGAGATTGAAAAATTTAATGGGAGAAATTTCTCACTGTGGAAATTGAAGATGAAGGCAATATTGAGAAAAAATAATTGTCTGGCGGCTATCAACGAAAGGCCGAGAGAACTTACATATGACAACAAATGGAACGAGATGGACGAGAATGTTGTTGCAGATCTTCATCTGGCATTAGCATATGAGATACTATCAAGTGTAGAAGAAAAGAAAAGTGCAAAGGAGATTTGGGATCAGCTCACTATACTCTATGAGGCCAAGTCAATCCACAATAAAATTCTTCTTAAGAGGAAGCTTTACACTCTTTGAATGGCAAAATCTACTTCAATGACGGAGCACATAAATACTCTAAATATACTTTATTTTCTCAACTCACATCATTGGAATACAAAGTAGAGGCAAATGAACGTGCTGAACTTCTACTTCAAAATCTGCCCGATTCGTATGATCAACTCATCATCAACCTAACAAATAATCTTCTCACAGATTATCTAGTCTTCGATGAGATTGTAGTTGTTGTCCTAGAGGAAGAAAGCAAACACAAAAATAGGGAAGATAAGATGGTGAATTCGCAACAAGCGGAGGTTTTAGTAGTGACGAGAGGGAGATTAACGAAACCTAGTTCTAGTGGGAGGTAGAGACAAGGCAGATCAAAATAAAAAAGCAAGAAGAATTTTAAGTGCTACAACTGTGACAAAAATGGTCACTTGAAGAAGGATTATTAGAATCTAAAAGATTCCAAACCTTAAGAAAATATTGCAAGTACATCAGATGATGGCTTCGCTCTATGCAATGAAGCGACAACGACTGGCACATACAGAAAGAAATTTTTTGATGTGTGGCTTCTTGACACAGCAACTACCTGGCACATGACCAGTCGAAGAGATTGGTTTTCTCATTATGAACATATCTCAAAAGGACCTGTGCACACAATTGATGATCGTCCTTTACAGATCATCGGTATTGGCCAGAACCATCAAATTAAAGATGTATGATGGCAAAATTTGCACTATTCAAAATGTACGGCATGTTAAAGGCTCAAAGAATAATCTATTGTCTATTAGAGTAATAGATGATCTCAAAAGCAAGATTGAAATTAAAAATGGGATTATGAAAATAATTTGAGGTGCGCTTTTACTAATGAAGGCTCAAAAGATAATTGCAGATTTATATTTCTTGCTGGGAGAGACTTTCCAGGAGGCAGAAGCATGTGTTGCTTTAGAAGATTCAAGTAAAAAATCTGCAATGGCGTGGCACTGCAAACTTGGCCATATGTCAGAACAAGGACTGAAAATTCTAGCTGAGCAGAAGCTACTTCTAGGTCTCACAAAGGTATCATTACCCTTTTGTGAGCATTGTGTTACAAGTAAGTAGCATAGTATGAAGTTTAACACATCTAATTTTAGAAGCAAAATTATTTTAGAATTGGTTCACTCTGATATATGGCAAGCACCGGTATTGTCCCTAGGAGGAGCAAAGTACTTTATGTCCTTTATTGATGACTACTCTAGGAGATGTTGGGTGTATCCTATCAAGAGCAAAGCTGATGTGTTTGAAGTCTTCAAAGCGCAAGTGGAACTTGATTCTGAAAATAAGATCAAGTGTTTGAGGACAGATAGTAGAGGAGAATATACCAGTGATGAATTTGACAAATTCTGCAAGCAGGAAGGCATCAAAAGGCAGTTCACTATGACATACACTCCTTAATAGAATGGAGTGGCAGAGCGGATGAACAGAACCCTGATGGAAAGAACAAGGGCAATGTTAGGAGCTGCAGGTCTGGAAAAGTCATTCTGGGCAAAAGCAGTCAACACTGCCTGTTATATAATAAATAGGCCACCATAAACTGCAATTGAGTTGAAGACGCCTATGGAGATATGGACTGGTAAGCCTATTGATTATTCAAATCTTCATATATTTGGAAGCCCTACATATGTGATGTATAATGCCCAAGAATCTACAAAACTGGATCTAAAATCCAAAAAATGCATATTCTTAGGATAATGCCCATAAGGTCATCATCAGTAGAGATGTGATATTTACAGAAGATACGCTAAAAGAAAAATATGATAGTAGCATATCGAAAGACAATTCAAAGACTACAATAATGCAGGTGGAACAAAAGGATTCGTCTAAAGCAGCATCAGAAAATGAAGAACGAGAACTAGTTGAGTCTGAAGAAACTAGAGTTTGACAGTCAACTCGTGGTAAAAAAGTACCAGCTTGGCATTCTGATAATATTATGGAGAGTAATGTTGCATGCTGCTTTCTAACAGAGGATGGAGAGCCATCAACTCTTCAAGAAGTAAAGGAGAGTCTATAAGCATCTCAGTGGATCACAGCAATATATGAAGAAATTGAAGCTCTGCATAAGAATAAGACTTGGAAACTTATGTCATTATGACAAGGAAGGAAGCCAATTGAAAATAAATGGGCTTACAAGATCAAGCGTGACAATGATGATCAAGTAGAGCGGTATCGTGCAAGATTAGTGGTGCTAGGGTATGCTCAGAAAGAAGGCATTGACTTTAATGAAATATTTTCCCCTGTAGTCCGACTTACAACAATTCAAGTGGTTCTAGCAATGTGTGCTACATTTGATTTACATATAGAGCAGTTAGATGTGAAAACTGCTCTTCTTCATGGAAATCTTGAAGAAGAGATTTATATGCTCCAACCAGAAGGTTTTTAAGAATAAGGAAAAGAGAACTTGGTTTGCAGGTTGAACAAATCTCTGTATGGCTTATAACAAGCACTGAGGTGTTGGTATAAGAGATTTTATTCCTTTATCATGAGCCTTGAATACAACAGACTTAATACAAATCCTTGTGCATGTTTCAAGAGGGCTAGTGAAAATGACTTTGTCATTCTATTGTTGTATGTTGATGACATGTTGGTAGCAGGCCTCAATAAAGATCATATCAAAGAATTGAAGGCATAGTTGGCTAGGGAATTTGAGATGAAGGACTTGGGACTAGTAAACAAGATTCTAGGGATGCAAATTCACCGAGATGGAAATAATATGAAGATTTGGCTACTTCTGAAAAACTACTTGAAGAAAGTCTTGCGGCGATTCAATATGCAAGATTGTAAGCCAATTTCAACCCCACTCCTACTAATTTCAAGTTATCCTCTAGTATGAGTCCTAGCAATGAAGCAAAGAGGATGTAAATGTCTCAAGTACCTTTTTCCAATTTCAGTCTTGATTAGTTTACAAGACCATATGCATCAGCAATGGAAAGTTTGATGTTCGCTATGATATGTACAAGACCAGACATTGCACATGCAGTGGGAGTGGTTAGTCGGTACATGGTGAATTCTGGTAGAGAGCACTGGAACATTGTAAAGAGGATCCTAAGATATATTAAAGGAACCTCAGATGTTGCATTATGTTACGAAGGATCAGACTTTATCGTCAGAGGATATGTCGACTTAGATTATGCAGGTGATTTGGATAAAAGTAAATCCACGACAGGTTATGTGTTTATACTTGCTGGCAGTGCTATAAGTTGGGTATCAAAATTGCAATCAGTTATGGCTACATCAACAACTGAAGTAGAATATATGGCAGCTACACAAGCAAGTAAAGAAGCAGTTTGGTTAAAGATGGTAATGGAAGAACTTGGACACAAATAAGAGAAAGTTTCATTGTTTAGTGACAGTTAGAGTGTCGTGCATCTTGCAAGAAATCCAGCCTCTCGTTCAAATTCAAATCACATTCGAGTTCAGTATCACTTCTTTTGAGAGAAAGTGGAAGAAGGAACTGTCGATTTGCAAAAAATTCATTCTAAAGGTAACCTAGCAGATTTCTTGACAAAACTATCAACAATGATAAGTTAATTTGGTGTCAATCCTCATATTGTTTTGAATTATTGTGCTATTAAAATTACTTGTCCTAATAAAATTCTGTATAATGAGTGTGGTTTGTAAGCGGAACCATTGTGACCCACCACTCTTTCTACGAAATTTACCTTGGAGTGATTTTAGTATAATCATTTAGACTCTAATCACTTATATAATAATTTTGTTCTATACTTTTTCTTCAATTTATTATTTTAATTATTTTATCTACAATTTGTTCTATAATATTCACGATCTGATCTTCAATTTTTACAACAGGCCTGTCACAGGCCACAATATTATCCACATGATCATGATGAAGGGTTAACGTGGATACGTACATATGTGTGCAGTTTTTAATATGGACCAAAATAAAATCATTGATACATTCATAGATTCATCTGGTTTTATCAGGTCACTATTTTAACTTATAAATTAGTTATTTTAATATTTAATATATCAAAAACATCACTTTAAATATTTAAATAATTTTATTTCAATTAAAAAAACTAGTTATACCTTCAAATGATAAAAAAAATGTTAGTCAATCTTATTTTCAATAAATTTAAATATTTGAATATTAAATTTAAATTGAGTAGAGAAACTGATAAAACTTATCAGCATATAGAAATTTCCAAATATATTAGAGCAAATGCTTTTTTTTTAAAAGGAAAATTAGACCAAATGCTTGTAACAAAGAATATTATATGGAGAGGAATTGACTATGAGGAAATTCGTGTGACATTTTATGACATATAGAAATTTTTCTTGAAAAACTACATGTGACACTTTCGTGACTAGTACCTAATTAAAGCAAAATTATATTCTTTCTGTCCTATAATATTTGACAAAATTTATTTCTTAGGATGTCCCAAAATTTTGTCCACTTTCCGTTTTAGAATGGAAGTTGATTAAACAAATGTTTATAACACCCTTATTAATTACATTGATAATACCACTAATTTTTTACTTTAAATTTATATGTTTAATAAATATGTTGAAGTTTCAATGTTATTTTATTGTTATACTAATATTCTTGTTATCACTATTTTTGTATAACTATCCATCTACTATTCTCTAAAGTTAAACCAATGAAAAATTAAAACTCCAAATATATTTTGACAGGATTTTTATATGTTTACTTAAAATAATGTCATTTCTTTCTCAAATACTAGTGCAAAATTTTTTTTATGGTATTTTCAATTTTTTTGTTATAATAGTGACGTTTAATTTCTAAATACTAATGCAAATTATTTTTTTATTAAATATTGGTGATATTTTTTAAAATTAATAAGATATTTGATTCCCTATGAGTTGTAATCTTATCAACAACATTAAATTAACTAATTTTCTTAATTTGTGTGTTGGAGCAACTTTACCAAATATTATGGGACGGGGGAGTATATATTAATAACAGTTAAAACTAACTAGTATGAGTTGTTTTCGCTTAAGCGAGATTGGAGTTCAAATTCTAGTGTATGCAGTCGCGTTAAATTAATTGTGGAGAGATGTTTGTTGCTTCTATAGTCCTATTCGGACCAAACGAAATTAATTAGAATCCAATAAATTTTAAATGCTACTCATTTAAAAAAAAAAACCATATATAGCTCTGACCAACAATCCAACGATTACATAAGTTAATAAGTACATCACATGAGTTGATCAACATTGAGTTCTGCATATCCTCATCATGAATCTAGAAAAGAAACCTCCTCCTCCGTTGGAGAATGTTCGAAATAGTTCACAGAGCATTATTTATATTTATTTTATAAATTGGCATGGCTTATAGGGTATTGAACATTCAGATATTCATACATAAAATTGTACCATTAGCACATCAATAATTAATTTCGTAAGAAATTAAATAATCAAAAAACCCATAAAAAGTTCATAACATGTAAAATTAAATAATACTATAATATTCTAGAACAGTGGTGTTTCCGAATACCATAAAATTAATTTATGTGGTTCATGACCACCGTCACAAATATTTTAATTAGATACCATCATTGTCTTAAAAATTAAATTTATTACTTGAAATTCTTAAAATTTAAAAATTAATTAGAGTTCCATTTTGAACTTCCAATAAGGATAATCGCTACTATCAAAGAATGGTCTAAGAGAAGAGATGTTTTCACTCCCCATGATTTTATATTCTAGCAATGAAGTTCCTAAAATTCAAGCTCTAATACCAAATGAAAGTGCCCGAGAGGGGGGGGGGGGGGGGGGGGGGGGGGGGGGGTGAATAGAGCTAACGAACAAAAAATAGAAAATTAAAAAAAATTAATCAAGAATTAAAAAAATGTTGAGAAGGAAGAATGATGAACACAAGAATTTAAGGAGTTCAGATTCTCAACAATCCTACATCTCCAACTAACTCTCCCAAGTTAGGATTTTTGAATACCTCAATCTATTCTCTTAGATTGATTCTTACAACTTGAGTTTTAGGCTCAACTCAAACCTTTCAATCAAGGGTTTCAAGGCTCACTCTCACTCTAAAATCACACAAATAAGAGTTTTTGAGGCTCATTCTAAAATTGAATTCCCAAGCGTTTTGATGGACAAACACTTAAACCAATTCCTTTAGAAATAAATCTCACTTCCCTTCTAATCTATCCCAAGACTTATATGAAGTAAAAATTCTATTTCTAACACACAACCAAGTCTCTCAAGAGTTAATAAAACTAAGAATAAAATTAGAGAGTTTGAGAGCTTTGATGAATGCTAAGATAGAGAATTGTAATAACCAAGTATCTTAACTTCAATTGAGCTCCAAGAGTTGTTTATATAGACAAACAACTTAAAAATGTGGTTGTTTGAGGCACTGATTGTGTCTCCAAATTCTTCTGAACAACCTTGAGTGTTTTTCAAACTTTTACAGTCGAAAAGTTGCTCACGGTCATGAGGGCAGTGTCCTGGCTCATAAGGGTCAAGTTTAGTGACTGTTGCCTTTAAAATTTGCTTATTTTTGCCCATTATGAGTTGTCTAGACTGCCTTCATAAGCTGCTCACAACCGTTAGGGTAGCTCATGAGTGACTCTATCAAAATAACTAAAACGGCTCAAAATGGGTACCAACAGGGGTCAGCTCGTGACCTGTTGGTGAGCAGGCACTTGTAAGTCCA
>CATIWM010353693.1:0-35526 GCA_949671775.1 Mallotus repandus | reverse complement strand
AGCATATAAAAATATTTCTCACTAACTCCGTTAGATTTACTGATGTGACAGGGGCAAGATTAGACTTTCATTGTAGATAGTTATATGAATTGTCTATTTTTGACTTTGATTTGACCTCACCTTTCCCACTACTCAACTTCTCTTTTTTTTGGAGCCAAATCTATCCACCTTCTTATTCTTCTTACATTTTCACCCTTTAATTAAATAATTTTTGTACCCTAAAATTTAAAAATTAAGTTAAGTAATTAAAAAATTATTTATATTCTTAATAATTTAGATAAAAATTGTAAAAGAATTATCTAAAATATTTTATAAGTATATAATTTAAAAATAAAAATATTAAATGATAAAATTTTATTAAACTAAAAAAATTTAAACTTTTAACTTATTAATATTTTTTTCTAAAAAAACTTATTTATATATTTTTTTAAAAATTATAAGTATTAACCTATTCAACCTTTGCCAAATTCTTGAAGTTAACCTTAATAGAAAATTTTAAACCTCTTTTTATTGGGCTCACAAGCCATCTTTGGTGGGTTTTAAAAAGATTTATACAATATATGAACTATTTAAATTTAATTTTCTATATTAATTTTCTATTTTTTTCAAAAATAGGAATGTGCTTTTTTTTTTTTAACAAGAATAGGAGTATGCTACATCATTGCATTTAAAATTTTAATATTATTTAAAATTAATCGATTAAATTAAATTGAACCATAAGTTGAGTATGTTAAAATTAAAAAAATTAATTGAATTTGATTTTTATAAAAAAAGAATTTAATTGAACTGAACTTAATTTCTACTTGTTAACAATTTATTTATACATATAGTATAAAATATATGATTTTGGAGAAATTTACATATAAATAATGAAATTATGAAGAAAATTATTGTTTTAGTTATATTATTAATGGAATGTACTTTAAATAATTATTTAAAAATAAAATTTAAAATCCATTAATTAAACCAAATTGGAATCTTTTAATTTTATTTAATTTAATAATAATATTATTATTTTTTTGAGAAATATTATTATTATTATTAGGTTCAATATAATTTTATATTTAAAAGTTTTGGTTATTAGATATTCACCCCTAACTCAATGCAGGGTGGAAATCATGCTATAAATTTGACATGTTTATACTGAGAAAAAAAATTAAAATAATGTGATATTTGAAGACAATATTTTCAATTGTTTAGACTAATTCTCATCCGAAATTGCTTCATCCCTAAATTATATTTCTACATATAGAAAAGAAGATGCTAATTTAACTTAATTTCACAGTTTCTATGTTTAGTTAATTGGACTTATAGTACAATCCTTTAATTCTTTTAAAAATAATACTTAAATGCAAACAAAAAAAATATGAAGACAAAAATAACTTATATATGTACTGAAATAACATTTATTTCAAAAAATATTATGATTGAAAAGAGATTTTTTTTTTAATTTTTTTATTTCATTTTCTGATATTATTTTTATAGTTTGAAACTTTTTTTAACACTTTACGTATTTAATAATAACATTTGAATTTATTTATTCACGATATTACTGTATGAATCAAATTAAAAAATAAAATTTGATGAAATGAAGTAAAATAAAATTTTAAAAGTATTAGAAAAATAATAAAAATTAAAAAACTAAAATTTATCAAAAAAAATCAAAATTTAATCAGGTAAAATTTTAAAATAGAACTATTTATTCAGCCTAAAAATAGTTGCTATTCATTATAAAATATTTTTCAACATTAATTACCAAAATAAAAATCTATTTAAAGTTCAAAATTTCTAGAGTTATAAGAACTATGAGCATATGCTTATGTAAAATTAATCATAAATATACGAATTTTTTAATTTTTAATAAGAATATGCTTTTTTTTTAAAGCGCTGCCGTTTTCGTGGATAAAGTTATGGCTTTTTACAGGATCTGAATTTTAATGTCTATTAGCCACCAAAGATGGCTTGTGAACCCAATAAAAAGAGGTTTAAAATTTTCTATTAAGGTTAACTTCAAGAATTTGACAAAAGTTGAATAGGTTAATGCTTATAATTTCTTTAAAAAAATATTAGTAAGTTTTTTTTAGAAAAAAAAAATATTAATAAGTTAAGAGTTTAAATTTTTTTAATTCATAAAAATTTTATCATTTAATATATATTTTTTTAAATTATATACTTATAAAATATTTTAGATAATTCTTTTATAATTTTTATCTAAATTATTAAGAACGTAAATAATTTTTTAATTATTTAACTTAATTTTTAAATTTGAGGGTATAAAAATTATTTAATTAAATGGTGAAAATATAAGAAGAATAAGAAGATAGATAGATTTGGGCAAAAAAAAAAGGTGGGTAGTAGGAAAGGTTAGGTCAAGTCAAAGTTAAAAGTAGACAATTCATGTGATTATCTACAGTGAAAGTCTAATTTTACCCCTGCCACGTCAGTAAATCTAACGGAGTTAATGACAAATATCTTTAAATGCTAATGACGTTAAGTGTAAAATATCTTTTTGTCACGAAGAAAACCACAGTCCTCTATTTGAAAATAGCCTAAACTACATGGTATTTAAATATACTTTTCTCTTTTTTCTTTAACTAATAATAGCAAATAAGTTTATGATAGAGCAGTCAAGTGATAATTTTGTTCAATAATATCTTAAAATGTAGAGTTTAGATCTTACAGTTTATTGATATTTAAGCTATATGACAATTTTTATTAAAAAAATAATAGGAAATATGAAATAATTATCATAAATCAACTTAAATCTTATCTTGGGATACATACATACTTTATTTTGATTATATCCTTGCTACTACTGATCATAATTAAGATTATAGTAATAGTACATGCACTGACCATGTCAAAAAAGGAAAAAAAAGATTTGAAAAAAGTAAAGTGACTTTAAGCAAAGGCAGAGTGAGCGAGCGAGTGAGTATTAATCTATCAAATTTACTAATTGCTGAATGCATATGGGGGGTTTGAATCATTGCCTGCCCACATAAATGTGTGAATGAAATATGTAACCAATATTTATTTTTCTTTTGGATACAATAAAGTCACATGGGTTCATCAGTGCTTGCTATTTTATTTTAATGACACCGCAAAAGAACATGCTGCAACATCATGCTATATCATGCTGTCCAGTCCAGGCTGCTCTCTATTTTAATCATCAATTTCGCTCTTTATCCATTCTTTTTTGCTAATAATCAATAATATGCATCAATTCATGAAAAGCTTTTCAACTAAAGGGGAATGCAACTGATTTTCGTTGGCTTTAAGTGTTAATACTGTTACAATTCCCTGAATTGTTGCATGTAACAATCTATTCCTAGATTCAAATTAGGAGCAAAGCAAAGCAAAGCAAGCAAGAAAAAAGAATGAGACAAGTGAGAATAGCTCGGGAATCTATGCACAGCCGGACCTCAAATGGATCAATCAAATCCACCAAAGTCTCAATCTTTGAGATCCAACAATGCAATTTGCTTTAATAAACCCCACCGCCATTACACATTTCATAAAGCTAACAAGGTGAAAGCAAGCGTGCGCAAGCACATGGATCAGTTGTTTATCTATATATATAGAAAGCATGTAGCTTTCCCCTACACAAACAGTGTCTCCAAACGTTAACATATACATACATAAAAGAGAAGAAAAGAAATCATTTTTAAAACATAAACCAAAATTCATCTTTATATATATATATATATAAAGAAAAAGAAAAAGAAAAAGAAAGGACAACAACATGGTTGTTAATGGAGAGAAAGAAGACCCTGATAGGAAAGTTTGGAGTCTTTGTAAGATGCCCTTTTGGCAAACTAACAATGCCACTTCTTCTTCTTCGACTCCTGCTTCCACTTCTGCTTCTGCTTCTTCCTCTTCGTCTTCTTCTTCTTCCTCTTCTTCTTCATCGACTTGCACGTCTTCCAGTTCTATGAGCAGCAATAATAGTATCAACGGCACTACTAATGTCTGCCAACAAACTCAGACTCATCAGCTTGGAGGAGAAAGATCCCTTCTTTATTCCACGAATACCATGTCTCTTGTTGCCAAGTCTTTATTGCCTACTCGAAGAAGACTCAGGCTTGATCCTCCTAACAAGCTCTACTTTCCTTGTAAGTCTATTAACCATGTTATGGGATTTTTTTTTCTCTGTTCAGTTGTTCTGTTTTCGGATACATATTTTGATTTTTCCTGTGTGATAGTTGTTTATTTTGCTATTTCTGATCTGGGTCTTGTTAGTCTATTGAAATAATCTTCTAATTTGTTGGCAATGTGAACTACGGTGAATCATATTCTTAGCTTCAGATGATCTCTGTCCTATTGATAACCTGTGTTGAGTTTCTAGCTGGATTCTTTTTTTCTCTGCAATTCTGACCTGCTTACATTGCTTAGATATACATAATAATTTAGCCTCTTTAGTTTCAAACTCAGCAATGATTCATCTGTTTATACCTGATTCAGCTATTCCTGTTTATGTACTTGGACCTTCAAAAAGACATTATCTTTCGATTGTTAAACTTTGATCTTTCACTCTCATCAAAAGAGAAACAAAAGGAAAAAAAAAAACAAGAACTGAGCTTTAATTAGTGTTGATAAACTCGGTTGCTTTCAAAAGTTGTCCAATTACTTGTTTCATTGCTGTTTACTAGTTAATTAAATATTTACATTTCTTTGGTATCTGATTTGTTTCAATGTTACTGTCTTGAAGATGAACCCGGTAAACAGGTGAAGAGCGCTATTGGCATAAAAAACATTTCCAAATCTCATGTGGCTTTCAAGGTATGGAATGTTGTTAAATTCATTTTCTCCGTTTATGTACTGCTGGTTTTTCAGAACCTTTCTTGCACATGGCTCTCATAATGAGGTATAGTTTTATAGAAATTTCTTCAATAATTCTGATTGCCAACCAGCTGGATCAAATGGGGTAGTCAATAATGAGAGAATATTAGCATTATTTTCCGCTTAAATTTGGGAAGAAGGCTAACAAATGTGGCAACTTGGGTCCCATGCATGTACTAGCTGTACCACCTATGAAAAAACAATTGGCTTGAATATTGATACCTGAAGAACTCCAGCTTGGCAATTAAGGGAAATGTGAAAAAAGGGAGGAATTTTGTAAAGATAAAAAAAAATTTATGGCTCCCCCAAGGTTCTATGCCTTGGTTCTTTTGTTTGATTTACTGCATTGCATAACTATTAATCTGGATGCCTCGTGTCTTCATATTTACTTATTTTTTTTTTAATCCTAACTTGTTGATAATGCTATTAATCAAGTCAACATCTGTGGGACAATCTTAATGGTATCTTATCATTCGGTTGCTGTAGTTCCAAACAACTGCACCAAAGAGTTGCTACATGCGACCTCCTGGAGGTATACTTGCTCCTGGTGAAAGTCTCATTGCAACTGGTAATTGCATCTTCGGCTCTTTCTTTAATGTCTTACTGCAATAGTTTGCATTTTAAAGAGCTCCTTTGTTAATTATGGCTTAATTAACAGTATTCAAATTTGTTGAGCCTCCTGAGAACAATGAGAGACCAGTGGATCAGAAGAGCTGCAGGGTCAAGTTCAAAATCATGAGCTTAAAAGTTAAAGGAGAAATGGAATATGTTCCTGAGATGGTATGCATTATGAAGCCATTATGTGATGTTCTTCATAGTATTAATAATTTGGTTAATTTTAAAGAATTTTTGATGGAATATTACTTCCATTTGTGGTTCTGACTACAGAGCTTCTCATGTTTTTGATTGCTTAGATTACTGTCCAATCTACGTTTTGTTATAAACTTCATTGTGCATCTGCTATACGATTATCTCAGAACATACGAAACTTTTAACTCCTTGTACTTTTGTAAATTGCATAAAGAAATGCTATGCGGTATGAGGAAATGCTGAACAATGCGTGTAAATTAAATTGCATTTTTGTGCAGTTTGATGACCAGAAAGATCAAGTGGCAGTTGAGCAAATTTTGCGGGTCATTTTTCTTGATCCAGAGTGCCCTAACCCTGTAAGTAGAAGTAAAATATATACATCTTGTTGGAGCTTTGTGAGTAGAGCTGCAGCATCAACCACTTTGTTGTGTGCTTGCCCTACTGATACCACATACGGCTTTGTTCTTGTTTCTTATATCAAGGCACTAGAGAAACTTAAGCGACAATTGGCTGAAGCTGAAGCTGAGCTAGAGTCACGCAAGAAGCCTCCTGAAGAGACAGGACCCAGAGTTGTTGGAGAAGGACTAGTTATCGATGAATGGGTGAGAGAGCCTTGAACATTTTTCATAGATTCTTTCTTTTCTGTTGGTAACAAGGGTTTGTACATTTTGCTGATGTTTCTGCATTCTTTTCCAAATTTGGTTTTGCAGAAAGAGCGAAGGGAAAGATACCTGGCGAGACAGCAGATTGAAATGGATTCTGTATAAAAGTACTATATGTGTATGTGTATGTGTTTTATTTGGTTTTAGTTGTAAGAAAGTTGTGTTTCTTGAGCTGAAGTTTCCGTTGCAAGTGATGTTGGTTTCATTGCCTGGTGCTTTATATATGGGCAAAGGTTGAGGTGTGTCAAGAGAGGTGTAAGACATCAAAAACATAAAATTTGTAAAGCGATATTCACTATCAGATCACATAACGATCAACAAGCCAGGCTGCATTTTAATATATAAATTCGAATCGAAAGTTATGCAATATTGCACTACTCTGTCAAGAAGGACCAAGGAATAAGATTACATTAACACTTGATTGAAAAAGGAAATCTTTCTCCAGGGCCATCAGTTGTTGAGTTAATTAATTAATTACTACAAGTTGTTTGTGAGATGAATATATATTATTTGTTTGTTTAAGTGGGATGATGGCTGCCTAGGAGATTATTAATTACTCCATTTATTTTGTTGTGTAGCTAATTATCCAATCCAAAATGTGGCTTATGTAGTAACGAAAAAGGAAAAGTTATAAGAGTGGTTTAATCCGTAAGTATTGAATAATCTCGGGAGATTTATAAAAGGGAATAATATCTATAGATATATAGATATTGATGGAGCAAGATGATTTCTACATGCAATACAATAATAGATATGATATGATACGATGATATGATATGATAGCAACTCAACACTTAATTTTTGCTTTGTTAGTGAAGACAAAGGAATATAAAAATTAGTTTAATGGGTGTGTTATCTTAATTATTCATTGTATCAACAGATATGATACGATATGATGTGAGAGTGGGTCCAAACAAACACTATACTTTTGAATTTTGAAGCAAGTGGGTGATAAAGTTGAAATTGTGAACATTTAAAAAAAAAAAAAGACAGAAAATCAATTCCTATAAAACTTTTAGGCCCTTCTGTTCTGAATTGGCATTTTCTAAGATATAGTAGTGGCAAAAGTTTGAGAGGGTAGGCCAATGGCAATCATGAAGGATTACTATGCATAAAACAAAACAACTTTTTTTAGTTTTAGATGCCACACCCATTCCATGCGCTTTTTCCCAATTTGCGATAATTAAAAAAAATTATCAAATTGTGATTATTTTAAAAAAATTACATCCCACAAATAGTTCAAATAGTAAAAAATATGAATATTTAATTAAAAAAATAGAATTTTAATTTTTCATCTTTTCTCCCCTCTTATAGTATTAAAAATTAACCATCTATTAGCTAAAAAAAAATTACATTTAGTTCTTTTTATCTATGCATGTTTATATACTGTTTTTTTTAATTGTAACCATTTCAATAGAGTGGTAACATTTTTATTTTCTTTTTAATAAATTGACCATTTCGTCACTTTGATCATTCCGCCACTCAAAGTGACAAAATGATAATGTTAATTTTCTTTTACTATTTAAATGCATTTCACTAGTCATAATTGATAGAATGTATAGAAATAGTTTTATCCTCTTGTAATTTCATTAGTTTGATTGATGAAATTTATTTATTTTTTAAAAAATTTACCACAAATTGATAAATATTTTAAGTAGTTATCAAATTGATAAATATTTTAAGTTCCACTATAAATAGATAATTTTTTTTTAATCATAAAATGCAATGGCAAAAAGCCCCCATGCCATATGAAACCAATACATAGCATTTGTATGAGATAATATATTTATAGTCCCTTATATTTGGTATAATTTGTCAGTTTAACATTTCAACTTATAATTTTGTCATTTTAACACTTAAACTTGCCTAAACTGCACTAATCTATACTAATCAAATGACATAATGCATTTATCACTCCCTATACTTATCACTTTTTATTAGTTTGATACATTTATTTGCAGTTTTTGGTTAGCCAAACCCTTAAAACGTGGCACATGCTGATTCGCTATTTCATGCTACACGTGCTGACAGAGGTTTCAAAATTGTATTTTAGATGAGTCTTGGTGTTAAAATGACAAAATTATAATTTAAGATGTCAAATTGATAAAAAGTAACAAATATAAGAGGCTATACATGTATTATGCTAGAATGCAATGCAAGCCCACTCTTTGTACCTATCTCTCCATCAGGTTACATTTTCAAGCGGGCGCAACCAAGCTAATGGTTTTATTCATCTAGGCTAGGCTGCAAGATGTAGCCCATATTACTGGGCTTAGACCACTCTTTGAGCTTTTCTACTATTTTGAATATTACATTTTTATAGGTGAGGTGGGGATTGGGTATTTGAATTAGGGTTGATCAATGGTTAGTTCGGTTATATAAGGGTTAAAACCGATCGATTGTAAAGAGGGGAATTTACGGATCGAACAAAACCAAATGAAGTATCATAACCTCCTCAGTCGGTTGCCGAAAATATTCGGTTATTTCTGTTCAGTAAATCAATTTAGGCTTTAATGGATTGGATTTAAAAATTGAAAGCCCAATGCTAATACATAAAAGTAAATATTAAAAATTCATTAATTAAAATGTTTAACATTATGAATTCATTAATTTTAAACCCTAAAACTATAATACAAATACAAATACATTTATTTGCAGTTTTTGGTTAGCCAAACCCTTAAAATGTGGCACATGCTAATTCACTATTTCATGCTACGTGTGCTGACAGAGGTTTCAAAATTGTATTTTAGACGAGTCTTGGTGTTAAAATGAAAAAATTATAAATTAAGATGTCAAATTGATAAAAAGTAACAAATATAAGAGGCTATACATGTATTATGCTAGAATGCAATGCAAGCCCACTCTTTGTACGTATCTCTCCATCAGGTTACATTTTCAAGCGGGCGCAACCAAGCTAATGGTTTTATTCATCTAGGCTAGGCTGCAAGACGCAGCCCGTATTACTGGGCTTGGACCACTCTTTGAGCTTCTTTACTATTTTGAACATTACATTTTTATAGGTGAGGGGGGGAGGAGGTATTTGAACTAGGGTTGATCAATGGTTAGTTCGGTTATACAAGGGTTAAAACCGATCGGTTGTAAAGAGGGAAATTTACGGACCGAACATAACCGAATGGAGTATCATAACCTCCTCAGTCAGTTGCTGAAAATATTCGGTTATTTCTGTTTAGTAAATCAATTTGGGCTTTAATGGATTGGATTTAAAAATTGAAAGCCCAACGCTAATATATAAAAGTAAATATTAAAAATTTATTAATAAAAATGTTTAACATTATGAATTCATTAATTTTAAACCCTAAAACTATAATACAAATACAAAAATAATATAATTTTGGCCAACAGACTATTAAAGGCCTAAATATGTGATTTACAAAAAAAAAACATAAGAAAAAGAATGGCCCTACAACTATACAATTATACAAAAGAAGTCAGCAATATATAAAAAACCATGCAGACAGTATACAAAAAATTAATGTGCTATGCACTACAAAAAAAATATGCAGGCAATGACATCATGTTGAAGCTCTACTAGCATTTTTCCACTTTCAGATTGGCTCTCTTGCTACAAATTGCAAGACAAATAAAAACAAACAAATTCAAAATGAGGCACAGATCGGAAAACAACAAATAAAATGCAGAAATTGAAATGAGGCTCAGAATAAGCATGTATCAGTCAAACCAAGTATGCAGCCACATTTCTAATAGCTAATAAAAATTAAGCCACTAAAGAAATTTAAGCAAGCATACTGGTATATTAGAATACATGTGGGTGGAAGTATCATCATTACCTCAAAAAAATTACACACAGGCACCTCAAGAAACAGACAGAGGCACATCAGGTTGTGCAACAACACAAGCACCTCAAGAAAAAGACAGAGGCACATCAGGTTGAGCAACAAAACAAGCACTTTATTAGATAGACAGAGGCACATCAAGTTGGTGACAAAGTGTGCATAGGCACAAAAAGCACTACACAGTCAACAGTAAAAAGCAAGGACAAGCGGGCAGCCAAGTAACAAGCAAACAATTGATCTAACTCATTATGATAGTCACACAATGAAGTAGTCAGGCAGATCATAGCAAAAAAATAAAGTTAATTGAATCAAACAATAAATTTACTGAGCATTGTTAGATTAATGTAATTAGACTACAGTTGAAGTGTCAATGGTTGTGGGTTAAGGTAGCTCTGTAAAAAACAAAGAAAACTATTAGTAGCAGTTATAGAAAAAATGAAAATATTAAAATAGAAATAAAAATTGAAAGAGAATATTACCTTTCTCAAAAGTTTCCAATTCATCAATAGCCTTTTCAATACTGATTTGAGTCTTAGACATCCTTAGCCAATCATTAGTGCAAATTAATGTCTCTATAATCTTAGGAGTCAAAGAACTCCTGACTTGATTCATAACATAGCCACCAGTGCTAAAAGCACTTTCAGAGGCAACAATTGAAATAGGGACAACAAGCACATCATGTGCCATAAGATAAAGGATGGAAAACTTTTCAGAATTTAATTTTCATTAACGCAGAACATCCAATGAATCCCCTTTATCCACAATATCCTCAGATAGATAAATTTATAATTTAGACTTCTTATCGCTAGAGCTTCCACCAGATTCTAATTTATGTTTTCTAAACTTAGCTTTTAAAAGTGACATAGATTTCCCAACATTAGGAACAGAAACAGTTAAAGAAGAAGAAGAAGGGACATATTGGCTTCCACTTAATATATATATATATATATAAAGCCCCATATAATCATCAAACAGCAGATGCAGATCAAATTTGACAATGCTAAACAAGTTTGGGCCAGTATGTTCACCATATACACATCTGCTTGAGTGAGAAATCTATATACTCAAGCTTGTCCCGAGGGTCAAGAATATTGGCTAGGAAGATAAGGGTGTTCATTTTCTCAGGGTCACCCTAGTATTTGTCAAATTTTGATTTCATTGATTTCCTTATGGAAACAACTGTTAGATCAGTAGAAGATTGTCATTCATTCAGCATATAGTGCAAGTCAGAGATTTCATTGAAAAAAGAATTAGAAGTCACATAGAGAGAACCAAAAATTCTCAGAGTCATTTCATAAAATAGCTTCAACATATCAACCATTTTCTTAGCATACTGCTAATCAAGGAAGTCAGGGACATCATCCTTTAAGTCTGCCCTGAAAGAACTCTTGTTCCTCAAACTTATCAAAAGCTCTTTCATACAAACAAGCATTTTTTAGCTTGAGATAAGTGGAGTTCCATTGAGTTCGAACATCCAAAGACAAAGCACACTGACTTGAAATCCCAACAAAATTAGAAATTTGTTTAAATTTTTCTAAGTCTAAGAGGTGAATTTCTTATATACCTAACAACTTCTCTTATCTTTTTCACTGACTTACAGGCTTCTTTCAAGCCATCGTTAACAACAAGATTCAAAACAAGAGCAATGCACCTCATATGTAGGAATTTTAATCTAATAGAAGAGCAAGTACCCCAAGATAAAAGCTTCTTTTTAAAATAATTTATTGTAGTATCATTCAAAGAAGCATTATCAACAGTCATATAAAAAACAGATTTCAAGCCCCAATCAAGAAAGCAGTTCTCAAGGGCCTTAGCAATATATTCTCCCTAATGGGAAGTCACAGGCACAAAAGAGATTATTCTTTTTTGCAACTTCCATTATGTGTCTATGAAATGGGAAGTAACACACATATAATTCAGTCTTTGAATGGAAGTCCATGAATCAGTTCTAATACTGATTTTATGTGACTGACTATGTAAAAAAGATTTGAGCTTCACCCTCTCATCAAGATAGATGGAGTAACAGTCTTTAGACAATGTCCATTTAGATGGAATTTTAAACTTAGGGCAACATGATGACATTAAATTTTTAAAGCCATCACCTTCAATAAATTTGAAGGGAAATTCATCAACAATCAACATATGTGCAAGTGCTTTCCGGATTGCATCTTGGTCAAAATTCCATGTGCCTAATATTTCTAATTACACAAATTGTGATGCAGCAACATCATATGCAAGTTGAAGTGTTAAAAGAGACTACATATTATCTTTAGATTATGGCATTTTCATGCAATTCATCAAATGATTTCTAAGTCTAGATGTGCCATTTTTTTTGGGTCAACACAAAAGGTCTTACCATAATATTTACACTTGGCAGTCTTGCCCCCTGCCTTATCCTTTATTTTAAGAAATGCTCCAGCACTTTGCTTTGGATTCATAGGCTTTTCTTTTTTTAGCATGCTCAAGCTGCTTCTCAGTCTCCGAAGAGGCATTCTGTGTCTTAGACTGTATCTGGGTTATTGCCTGATTTGCTTCCACCACCTAAATTGCTTTCAGAGACAGTCTCAGGGACACCAATGGCAGGATTACTGCCACTGTCACGTTCCATCTTAAGAAATAAATAAGAGAACAAAACAAACCAATTAGTTACACAATTAAAATAATTTAATCAATAAACTTAAAAATATTAAGAGTATCCATAGTTGCTACCTGTGATTTTTTTTTTGTAATTGAATTCAGTAGCCCCACACAGTCTAAGAATCAAAAATCACAGTGACAGAAACCATCCACCCTTTTTAAATTTTGTACTCAAAATATATCATATATCATTTGTGATTTAACAATGAAGCAAATTGTTTCCACCCATTTCATGGCTTCCACCTTTTTAGAAGCATCAAAACTGAAAGAAATAAACAAACAGAACATAAATGAACTAGAAATTAATCATATAACAAATAAATGAAACTAACAAAAGTATAAAAAAAAAAACATTTTCTTTTTTCAATCGGAGTAACATGCAAAAGAATATAATTTTTTTCACAAATAAGTTAGGTCTAGGTTTACAAAATCTTTTTAACTCAACAAAAATTACATAAATCATATAACATTTAAATGAAACTAACAAAATTATAAAAAAAAATAACATATATTTTTTTAAATCGTAGTAACATGCAAAAAATATAAAATTTTTGCACTAACAATTTAGATCTATGTGTATAGACTCTACTTAACACCAAATCATAACAAATCAAACTTTGATATTAAAAAAAAATTAACATGCATGTATTAAAATTCCATAAATGATCATTTCTTTTTTAAGAAACATAATTTTTTCTTCAAATCAAATCAAAGAATGTTTATGGATATTCAAAAATTTTAAATCTACACAAACTCAGCGACATCTAACTCAAAATACACCATAAGCAAATTATTTTAAATAAAAAAATAACATGCAAAAAAAATATAAACATACGATTAACACACAAAAAGAAAAGAATTTAACATACTTTACCATTTTAGATCTCATCACATGAATGATTATAAAAATATTTTAGCATGAGATCTCAATGTATTAGAGTTTAAGAGTGCAAAAATTAAAAGAAATCAACAGAAAACTCGAAGAAACAAATCAACTCAATAAGATTTTTGTCACTGGATTGACTATGATCTAAAGAAATAAAAGAAGATAAAGACTAAATTGAATCTAGAGAAAGTGTAACGTAAGAAAATAGGACGAGGTAGGGAGCGTTTAGCGTTCTAGAGTGAAGAGGTAGGAAGGAAGATTCGAGAGAGAACGAGAAAGAAGAAGAAGGGAGGTGGCGGGCGAGAGAGAAAATGAGGGTTAAGGTTAGTTTAGGATGTTTATATAGGTGGGGTTTGTGAAAAATGATGTTGTTTAGGTTTATATATATATATATATATATTATTTATTTATTTTATAAATATTTATTATATTAGTTTTGGTTTTCGGTCGGTTAGACCCTTATACCGAACTGAAAACTGATGACTATTTTTCACTAAGTAATGAACTGAACCGACTGAAACTTTACTCACCAATTGAGCTGATTACTCAAAATGGTTCGATTCGATTATATTAGTTCGGTCGATTCTTACAAACTCCTAATTTAAATCCCTCACCCTACAAATGCCAGGTCCCGCTTGGCTGGATGGAAAGCTATCTAGACTAAAGCGGGCTGGCCTGAGCTATTCTACTATTGTTCTTTGGGATGACAACTTTATTAGTCCTAAAAGAAGTTACATTTTTTCAATTAAGTCCTATAAGAAAAAAAATTTCAATCAAATCCTAAAACTAATTAAAAAGAACTCCGTTAGTCCTAAGTTATTAAACCTAACGGAAGCTGATGACGTGGCGGTGATATTAGACATATGCTTAACACATCAGTAGCCACCTCAGATGCTTTTTTCTCAAAAGTGGAAGCTCTTCCACGTAATATTTCCACTAGCTAAAAAAAATTAGGTTTAACACTTGCTTCTTCTGTTCTGCTACAATATTTTCTCTTTTGCTTTTATTTTTTTGAATAACTTTTGCTTTTGTTCTTATTCTCACCCCCTTCACTTCTACTTAAGCGCATAAAACTCAATACTACTGTGTTTTAATTTTGTTCTCTGCTACCCTTTTAATCATGGATGAGTTGTACACTCTTCACTTTACTTACAATGGTTATTACTCTATGCAGCCGTTGGCTTTGCCGGAGAATATGGTTGTTGTTGCTTTGGTTGATTACCATGGCACCGATTACTCGACTGGGTGCTCAAGATGTATTTAATTGGACTATTTTGGTCACTGGGTATGTGAAAGTGGATAAACTTATGGTTGCGCATGAACTGTTGACAAAATGCCTGAGAGAAACCACCCACCACCAAATTTTCTTTTTCTTCTCATCTATTTCCTCTCACCTGCAGAGATGGTTCAACTTGAAGAACAGAGAAGATCATAAATCTAAAAATATTAGGGTCAACAATAAAGTCGCACTGCTGCAAACTCAACCTAAAGCCGTACTGCACTTTTAGTTTTTTTTTTTGTTCTTTGCGAAATTGATTGATTGTTGTTTTAGTTGATAGTTTCGTTCATAGGCTTTAACAAGTCAATAGACGATATATTATCTCAGCTTTAAGCTAGTTATTATCGATGATGGCGGCACTAGTAATTTTGAATTGATGTTATATGAATTGATTGATGAATGAAATGAGTGTGTTGTGTTGTTTATGTGCAAAGATTTTATAATTGACGTTGTTTGAATCGTTTAGCAAGGAAAACAACGTTCGCGAAAAGGCATTTGATAGGGGAATTTAATTGTAAAAATTGAAATCGTAGATCTGATGGTGTATTTGGATTCTAAAAAAGACTTGAACTTGATTTGGGGCAGAATTGGGGCATTATTTCAACTCTCCCTCGTCTGGTTAAGGCTAGTGAAGTGAATAGAGAAGAAGAGTCTCTCGCTGCTGAGGAATGAGTTGATGTTTTTTCTGCCGTTATTGATCGTCGAGATGTTCCTGGCCGTGAGACGCCTTTGCATCTTGCTGTTAAATTGCGAGACCCAACCTTTGCAGAGATTTTGATAATTGCTGGTGCAGATTGGAGTCTGCAGAATGAGCATGGTTGGAGTGCTCTTCAAGAAGTAGTTTGCCCAACCAACAGAAGTAGAAGTTGCTCATGAAGTGGCATTAATGTATCAAAATAATATGTATAGGCCAGACATTGATGTCACTCAAGCAGAGCTTGTTCCTCATTTGAATTGGAGGTGCCAAGAGAGAACAGCGAGATGTAATTACGTGATGATATACAGATAATAAACAATGCAAGTGTTAAACCTAATTTTTTTAGCTAGCGAAAATCTAATATGGAAGAGCTTCCATTGTAGAGAAAAGAGCATCTGAGATAGCTGCTGACGTGTTAAGCATATATCCTACATCACCACCACGTCATCAGCTTCACTTAGGTTTAACAACCTAAAATTAACGGAGTTCTTTTTAATTAGTTTTAGGACTTCATTAAAAAAAATTTTCTTATAGAACTAATTTAATTAAAAATATGTAATTTTTTTAGGATTGACAGAGCTGTTATCTCATTGATCTTTCTTCCGCTACTTTTCTAACTGATTTCCTTATATAGCGATACTATAGATGTGTAATTGTTCAATAAAGTCCTTTGATTAGCAGCCATAATTAAAAATAAATAAAAAATAAAAAAAATGAAGCCAGCATGGGCACGTAAGGGCAATGCCTGGCCCATGAATGAACAAAAAGAAGAAAGCCACTCCCAATCGTCCTATCAACACGCGTCTCTCTCACGTGGGGCTATCCTATAAAAAGACACAGTTACCCCTTCACAAAGACACAAGACAAAAAGATAGTAAACGACAAAAGATGTGGGAAGTGGGACCCAGACCCAGGATATTATTGGGTAAGTAAGGATGAGTCATGAGAGTAGCCATGTCTCATGCTCTGTGGACAAGTTTAAGCTCGCCACCTGTTACTGCAATTTGTTACTTTTGCTACCAATAATTCCACACACACTCTCATGTCAGAATATCGCCATATTCCCCCTTACTCATCTCATCTCACTTATTTTTTCTTCTCTTGATAATTTTTTTATGACATTATCAATATTCTTACATGCTATTTTATCTTTTTTCATTTATTTTGTTATTATTTATCTTGTAACATTAAATTAAAAGGATATTTTATCAAATAAAATATTAAATTGAATATAATAAAATATAAAATATTTATTTAAATTCATTTTTTCATTGGTTGAGATATTTTTATTAATTTTTTAAATAATAAAACAAGAAAATTAGAGTATATTTTTTTCGAAAAAGGATCTTGTACTAATTTTTTAATTCAATCTAGACCCTTATTAGATAATTGAATATAAAAATAAAATTTAAAAAATTCGTATGATAAATTGATAAAATTAAAAAAAAAAAAAATTAAGTATAAATTAGACCATTATCCTAATAATAATAATAATAAGCTTATGAATTTCTCGCGATAAGCTTAGGCTTTGTTTTATAGATAGAAAGCCAAAACAACATTAAATCACGGGGCCCACAGAAGGTCCCACCCCCCACCATTATCTTGCAAAAACCATTTCCTGTTTCCTGTTTCCTGTTTCCTGTTTTACGAAACCACTCTTCCGTCCCTTCTATAAATATTCACACTCCTTCCTCTTTTCTTTCCCTACACAGAACAGATATATGCAACTCTTTCTTCTTATCTCTCATCAATCATTAAGATTTCCTCAGCTGCTTTGTCGGAAGTAAATTAAAACAATTTATAAAATGAGTTACTTGAACCGCGTTTGCATGGCGGCCAGCGTCGCGGTGGTGCAAGGCCATCCCGACCAAGGTTGGAAGTCGAGTTTTAAGTCTTTACAGCACGGTAAGAGAAGACTTTTCTCCGGCGCCGGTGATGTGTCTGCGGAACTCCGATCACTGTCCGGTGTATCCGGATCAGATCGCAGCGGAGTTCCAGGCAGTCCTACAGGCGAAGCGAGAGGCCTAGGGAAGCAGCAAAACAAGGATGAGTCTTTCCGGCAAGTCATGTACCTAAATTGCTGGGGCCAGGGGTGATTGATCGGATCGGAGCTGAGTTATTAAAAAGAAAAGACGTCAGCTTCGATCGATCGGAGATCCAAAACAAAAGCATGATCTGTGAAGTTGACCTAGCTTGCTAGTTTGAGCTGAGAGAGTATAGAACAAAAGCATGGTTGCAGGCTTTTTCATTTTGTAAATGGAATTGTAAATATTGTACGGTGAATCAACCAAATCAGAAATGGAATGAAATGAAATGAATTTTGTTTATGATTGATGATCTTCTGTGAAAGTGGTTTTTATTCATTTCTCTGTTTGTTTTCCATTAATTTGCATCTTCAGATTTCATTCCTTTCCTTTTCCTCCTCCTCCTCCTCCTCTTCCTTATCCTCCTATCAAGTCAATGGCTAGCTTATCCAAACCCCACTTGATCAACAATTAATACAATCCAAGTAAATGGTCAATTCCTACAGGAATTGAATGATACGTGATTAAGACTTCTGCTGAAATTTTGCCCCCACCCACCCACCATCCTCTGGTTTTCAATTCAATGGCGTCCATGTTGGGTTGGGTTGCCCCACTTTTGATAACCACCAAGTCATACTACAATCCAACTCTTGTTATCATTATCTTATACATCAATTGGTCCAGTTTAGACCCACATCCATGGAGATTATTCACTCTAATTGGTGCTCAACTTTCAAAGACCAACCTATTGAAACAAATAGCATGCACCACTTGGCTTTGCTTGATTCTTTGCCTTCCTTCAGCAAGGTCCAATTCATTCTATATATGCTGATGGAACCTTGCCCTGTTTTTATTAAAACGATTAAATTTAATTTAACATCATCATTATTGTATTAAGATGAACAAATATTTAATATTAAAGAAGCCAAGCCGGCTTTGCTTCTCTACAAGGAAATACAATGCCAAGAAATGCCGGTCTTTTCTATGCAGCACTCTTCCATACATATACATTATATATAGGACCTTGCCTTACCTCTTCACCTTACTCAGAATACAAGAGCTGAGCTTGTCAATTTCCCTACTATTTCAAGAACAATTAATCAGCAGGTAAGGAAATTAAGCAATGGCCACCTTTAATGACAAAGCATCCCTCTTCCTTAAGTTGGCCATTGTGCTCTCTCTTCTTCTCATCATCTCCACAGCTCATGTTGAGGGTAGGAAGATTTCCAGTAAGTTTTATCTATCATTGATAATTATTCTTCAACTTTCCATTTGCGTGCATATTATATTATTGTTGAGATATGTCACTGACCTTGCATTGTAATTACAGTTGGATTTGGAGATGCCAAATCTACTCCAGAATGCAATGCTATTTACGGTGCACAAGATGGTGATACCTGCACAAGTGTTGCTGAACAGTTCAATATCACTCTTGAATTCTTTGCTTCCATCAATCCAAATCTCAACTGTGATGCTATCTTCGATGGTCAATGGCTATGCACTGATGGAACTGCCTAAACCCTCCGTGAATTTTACGTTCAACTCGCCATGCAGAGTTACCCTCGCCCTTCATCATCAATAAAGACGACAAAAAGTGTCTTTTCTTTTCTTTTCTTTTCTTTTTTCCATTGTAATTTGAGTCTATGAAGTTATATATAGACTTACAGCGATGAAAATAAATATGCATCAGTAAGGAGAATTAATAAAGCCCTATCGTTCTATTAACTAAATGTTCGATTGCGTTATCAATCACTTTCTGATTATATATCTTGAATCTACACTGATCATTAACGAGGCTAGCTAGCTATATTCTTGAAATGAATATGATTGCCTTCGTTTATTGCTAACATAGCAGCACATGAACGCCTTCAAATGATCAAATTTCCAAAGTAGTTGCCGTTGTCAAATACGATTCCCTGAACAGTCACAAAAGAAGCCAATGTTAAAAAACGAGTTGTTAATACATAGATTTGATAATTTGCACAATATTAATGACTTGTCTTTCAGGACAAAGTTTTTGGTCATCTTCTCATCACATTAAATATTAGATAACAGTTATCAAACAAAGAGCAATAATAAAGGACAGGTTATGAAATGTCATCAAAGTTTACTGCCGCTAAGCCAGCCCAAGTTGTCTTCCCCTGTCAACTCCACCTCAAAAGACTTGTCAAAGACAACAAATCAAGAATCTATATTTGCAGATAGAGAGTCTGCGTTCATGCATTTTATAGCATTTAGATTTAGTGAACCTCCTATGTATATATACACACATATTCAGTTTAGAACACCTTAACAGCCATGGGACTACCTAACATTGAAAAGATGACATTGTACTAAAGTGATTTAGTAATACTAGGTGGTTGTCAGATAATCTACAAAGAAACATGTAGCTAGCTGTTTTCAGTTCTACTTCCACTCATTATTTGATTAACATGCAGCCCTAGCTTAAGCTTCTTTTTACAAATAAACGAATACCTTTTCTTCAACATAAAGAATACATTACAGATGCCATATACATTCTTTATGTATGTCCATTGACATTGATCGATGAGCTTTTTTCTCTGTAGAAAATGAAAATGAATGAGACAGTTAAAAAAACAAAATAAAATAAAATCACACCCTATCACGTTCAGAAGGCCTGCCTGCCTGCCTTATGTAATTAATGTTCATAGTTTTATGGAATCCTGCTCTGTTTTACTCAAATGACACTTGAAATAAAAGGTAGAAGCCGGCTTTCTCTTACAAGGAAATACAATAACGAGAAATGTCGGTCTTCCCTATGCTCTATTCTTCACCATAAATATCACTTACTCCGCTCGACAAGTTACTACACAAGAGAAACACTCACCAAGTTACTACTACACAAGAGAAACACACAGCTTTTCATATCTCGCTGAAAAAATGTCTAAGCCAACCATGTTCCTCAAGTTAGCTTTCCTGCTCTCTCTTCTTCTCATCATCTCCAGAGCACAAAGTAGACAGATTGGCAGTAAGTTATATCAACCAAAACTGTTGAGTATTCCATATCATCATCTATAAACCACTACTTGCTGTTGTTTCTATTTCTCTTTTCTTTTAGCAGACTATTATTTCTATTTAAGAGACTTACGTTGGTTTCATTTGTCCATTCACATTGTTTGTGGTGCAGTTGGATTTGGTGAGGGAAAGTCTGCACCGGACTGTGATTTAGTATATGGGGCACACGATGGTGATACTTGCAGCAGCGTTGCTCAGGAGTTCAATCTGACTCTTGCATTCTTTAGTTCAATCAATCCCAATCTCAACTGCGATGGTATCTTCATTGGTCAATGGCTCTGCATTAGTGGAACTGCTTAAACAATTTATATTCAACTGATGAAAAATCAATGTATCCATCAACAGAACAAAAGTTTCTTCTATCTTTGTGTACTGTTGGGGCAGAAGAAGCATTTCGAAGTAATGAATAATAAATGAGTCAATAAAGTGAATAAGATTTGAAGTTCAGATCATTGTTACAATGACTAACCGATTACTATTTGTGCAACATTATTGCCAACGTTAATACTATTGGCATTTAGAAAAGCTCCAAGGTCGGGTTCTGGAGAACCCGAACTGTCCCAAAAATCTTCGTTAATTGTTTAATTTTCTCCGAACCGAACTTAACCTTCCCGAATTACACCAAACCATATATTATCTATGTGTTACAAGTAAAATTTAGTATCATTTTAATAATTAATTATATTCAAATAATTTATTTTAGACAATCTATTGTTAAAACTTAACATATAATATTTGGCATTTTGAATACTAATTAATTAATTAATTAAAATAAAATAAATACACTTATCAACTAAATCTTTTTATATTTCATTTTCAACATATGTTTAAATCATAAAATAAAATTTAAATTTGCAAATAAAATTTTTATAGTAAAATTTATAGTCATCTTATCTTATATGTTTAAATTATAAAATTATTAAAATATAAATATTAAAATAAAAACTTAAAATAAAATTTATAAAAATGGTACAATTGTTAAATATATATATTTAATATAATATAAATATATACATTTCTTTATTATAAATTTGATATTAATTTAAAATATATAAATTAAAAAAATTAATATAAATCTCCAAATTTTGGTTTCACTCCAAACCGTTTTAAAATTTTTATTTGCTCCGAATATCTGCTTTGAATTGCTCCGAAAATTCAGAGCAATTTGAAGCGGATATTTAAATTGTTGGAGTGGGTCCGGAGAATTTATTTTTTAATTCTCCAACTTTCGAATCAGGTTCAAAAAATTTATATTCTCCGAACTGTTCCGACCCATGCAACCGCCTAAGACACATCGTTCTTCTTCTTCTTAATGGTTGGATGGTCCCTCTACAATTTTAGAGGTTATTTGGTTCATACTCCGGAATCAGAATCAGAATGAGAATGGAGAAATCAAAAATGAAATGAAAATTTTAATAAATTATTTGGTTTACTAGAAAATCGGAATTAATTTTATTTATATATAAAAATATATTAAACAATAATTATTATAAATTTATATATTTTATTTTATTATTTGAAAAAAAATATGTTCCATAAATTTTAATAATATATGACAATTTTTAAAATTTTGACTAATTTATAAATTAATTTGACTTAATTTCATAAAAATGAAAAATCATTCCTTATTCTATAAGGAAAATTAGTGATTCTCATTGACGTAGAATATGTCTATGTAAAATTTTAATGAATCAAATATTAGAAATCAGAATTACTCATTCCGATTCTGATCTACCCTTATTTTCATGAAACAAACAACCTCTTAAAAGTAAGGAAAAAAAAGGGGACCAAGTATCACCCTACAGATAGTTTGCAATTAAAGAACACTTGATCGTGCTCTTCGAATAAGGTAGAAGTTAAAAAATTGTCGTTCTACATGAATGAACTGATACCATTAACAACAAATCAAAACCTTTGGGAAATTACATCACATAGAGGCCAATTGGCAACTCAAAGAAAGAAAACAATATACAACAAAAATTGAGTTCAAAAGAGCAACAGTACTTATACATGCATAGGGAGACCATGTCCAACTAATACAGAACTTTATGATAGAGATGTATCTACATCATTGCTGCTGAAGCTTCCCCAGAAGGACAAACCATCCTAGATGAATATATGCGCGAGTGTACACTCACAAATACAACATAATTACATCGGTAAAGAAAGGGTTCTCTGGCTTCCAAGGTTATGTGGTTTAATCTCCCATGAATTTACTTGCAGCGCTTCCTCAGGGAGAATAAAGGGCAAAGAGATCTCATTGATCATCAGCTCACCACAAAATGGACATTCGCTTGCTATAGCATCATCCAACTGTGCACGGAGCTGACAATTCCAACATGAGAAAATCAATTACAAATCACTTTTAACACACCTTTAGTTCATCCAAGAATTAGAAGAACGACGATCAGCAACTGCCAAATGTAATCAAGTATATACAAAAGATATGAATGCAATGCACAGTCTTCTTCTCCATGTTATAGCAAACTGTCCTACATTGACACTACAGATTTTTCTGATTAGAAAAACAATAGAAGAAAACAGACCTTATCCACAGGAGTTATGCTAGCAATGGACTCCTCAGTTATGCCACCATTTAAGTCTTTCCCAGTTCCCTCACCTAGTAAAGTAAGTTGCTTCTGCAGATCAAGTATATATTCTGCCTGCATCATGCATGACACAAACAAGAGGGAACAAGTCAGAATATAGCAGTAGCATTCAAGCAGTGGAAGATAAATACAAAATGAAATTCCATTCTAAATAACTGAGCACAAATTTGTTTCAATGTTTTAAGCCAATTGGTAAGTTTGTACCAATATAGACAAGCCAACCACTGTTTCAAGTCTTTTAGCCCCAAAAAGTGAAAAAGAAAAGAAAATAAGAAGAAAAAGAAAGTTCAGAAATGATAACAACATTTAACAGTTAATGTCAGTCTAATAAATTACACCATGCAAATGCTCTAGGACTAGACCTAGAGTTGAGTTTTAATTTCTAGTGTCCTTTGGAATCAAGCCCTTTTGGATTGACCAAAACAAGAATCATAACTGACATCCCAACATCACATTAGCTAACACATTTTCCTCTGCACAGCCGATTCTAATTAGAGAGTAGCAAGGAATTACCAAAAACTTACCTGTGTTTCATTAGTACAACGTGTCACATGAGCAATCAAGCAATGTGCATGGAAGGCATGTCCACATGGAAATACGTAGAAAGGAGCCATTGATCCTACTGATGTAAAGCCTCGAGACATGCGATAGTCCCCACCCGAAATCAAAATTTTCCTCCTACAAGCCTGAGAATAAAAATTAGAAAGCAGACATTCTCTATTTCAATCTTCAGAAAAACGTAAACAAGAGAATAGTATTTTTTTTTTTTTTTAAATTGCAGTTTAATGGAAATGTGTTCTGGAACTTCTAGAGTCACTTGCGCAAACATTTTAGTGTTCTTTTGAAACTAGCTGTTTTGAATAGTGAAATAGCTCAAAGAAAAGTTTTTGAATATTTCAAGCCTGAGAAATTTTCATGAGGTTCTGGCACGCACAACAAATAAGTGGACCTGTAAGCGTGCAGGCAAATGTGCATGGCATGATGAATAATTTCTCCAAATCAAGAATATGTGATGGACAGGGAAACAGAGATCATTTACAAACAATTCGAGGGTAGATTCATCTACTTGTAACCTGTCAGAAGCAACTAAGTATCAGGAAGACAACCATACCCCACATTCCTCATCACGATCAATGACAGCATATCTTTGAGCAAGTGCACTAATGTCATTTCTTATGTTGTCTGCACCATGTGTGGCATCATTCATCTCTTGTTTTAGCTGTTCAATTTGCTTGTTGTAGTCCTCCAATGATGAGCAAATAGCCTCCTACATGAAGAGTTGAAAGTCAAAGAATATTGGCACTCAAGACAACATAGAAGATGCCAGCTAGAGAAAGAACTAAAAGTAACTTTTTGATAAACATCTGTAGCCCTACTCCACAAGAATTAAATCAACACTGTTGTATTCCACCCATGATTAGAGAGCTTAAAATTAGAAAACAGGTAGCAGCTGCATTGCCAATTTATTTACGAAGAAGAACAGAATCATCTTATTGCCAAAAACATTACCCATAGTGCAGGTAAAAGATCTTACCTTGAAGTCATCAATGAGGGCAAAGTCTGGAAAGAATGGTAATATATCTTCAATCTTTAAAAGGCCATCAGTTTCCTTAAGGAATGCTATTGCTTTCCGTATGTTCTCCCTTTTAGTTCCCTTTTCCTGTTCAATGACATGTTTAGCAACCATAAGCCAAAGCTTCTTTCTCAAGTCTTCATCATCTTCAACCTTGTCAGCCTCAGCCATAGCAAGCTCAGGGTCAACCTAGGACAGAAACAGGAAATGCTTATAAGATGGAATAGAATCTAGACATCAATGCAAGTTGAACTCCATAACTAGAATCAGTGAAATTATCACCTGCAGAGCAAGAGCAACTGCCTCTTCATACATGGACATCATGCTGTATATATGAACACAGGCACGCATTCGCTTTTCCTTGAGGCAAAGACGCAAGGCATACTTGGGATCATAGAAGAAATCAGGGCCATTTTCTCTTCCTTTCCCAAACTTGCATTGTAGGAAACGCAGAAGTGCACCATCATCTTCCTGATTACAAATGCAAGCATTCAAACAGCTCATATATGCAAGCATTCAAACAGCTCATATGTGCAACATAATGTGCCACTTGAGACAATAAAATAAAAAATAACAAGACAGATTCCCGACTTTTCAGGCAAATCAATCACAGATATTCAAATAAAATCTATGAAAAATCCAACCTGCTTAGCATACAGAGACAGAAGCAAATTGTGGATTCCAGGATCCTCATTATGCAAACGATGAACACAAAATTCCAAATATTTGATGACTTCATGGGTTTCGTTCCTGCATGTTATATAAACTAGTGAAGATTGATCCAGAATTTTAAAGATTAAATGAAACCCAAGTTCAATACCCAAACTTCAGAAACAGAGAATAAAAATTCCAAAGGTCATAGGAACTTGTACTTGCTGATCTATCAACTGCTTTTCAGAAGACATAAGATGTAACTTCCACCAAATAAGGATATTTGGCAACATATCAGATCTCTTCAGAGTTCTGAAAGAATGTCTCATCAAGAGAATAGTGCATCCACAGCTCAATGGAACAGCAGTTTCTCCATGAATGATTATAAGGTGCTAAAATTTCATCAGTCCAATCCTCATGAATAAAAAACATCAGATTTTAATAAACCAAGCGAATCTAGAGCATTTATGGGCGATGAAATGCAATGACGAACAGCATGTCTAGAACTGGTGCTAGCATCCCTGTCAAGGACATCCATTACCAGCAAAACTTCTTTGGAACTATGTTCCTAGCATAAGATTGAACACACACTCCAGCACCATTTGCTAGTTTATATTACCATAACAATCCCATCCAAATGCTTAGAGATGGCATGTACCTTACACGCTCATCTTAGTGGAGCAAGCAACAAAACATATATAGATGCAAACAATGTTAAACATTACTTTGCATGAGGTTCACTTGAATAGCGCATCATTGCAGGAATCAGTTTCCTTGGATTTAAGTTCTTCATGACCATCCATGATTCCACCGTTTCATATGCATCAAGCGCGATAAGGTCTGGGGCAAACTTGTACTGCAATTTAAAACTGTCTCATTCATGAAGTATAGACCAAAAATAAAGTGTAGTACTCTTATTGCCAAAGTTTTAGGACTGAAAAGTGAACTATTATAATAAATGAACTTAAGTCTGTACCTGAAGATCTATGGGAACAGCAGGTTTCTGAAGAACTTCCAAAGCCTTTTTTGCTTCTCCTTGCTGATATTAGAAACCATCCACCCCAGACAGACAGATAGAGAGAGAGAGAGAGAGAGAGAGACAGACAGGGAGAAGAAAATGATATGAAGAACAGAGGAAGTAGAAAACTACTTTCAATAAACAGTGCATCTTGTCGTTATTTGACCTTACAATTTTATTCTTCAAGAAAAGAGCTGACAAATATCATATAAGGAACTCAAATAGCTATGTGCATACATGACATTGAAGCGTTTTTCTGTTATCATTCTCTTTATTAAGAACATCAAACTGATTGAATAGGTGGAGAACGGATGATCAACAGTTCAAATTACCAATAAATTTGGTGAAAAATTTTCTGAAAGAAATGGTAACCCCAGCTATAAACTAATGTTTTGAAAAATATAAAACAGATAAGGCTCTATGAAGTAGACTTTTTTAAATCAAATAAAGACATATTTCGGTGATCAGTAATGTGTATGAAAAAAATTCAGAAGTTAAATAAAATCAAACTGTAAAATTAGTTGAACTGCATCATTTTGGCAAACAAAGAAGATAGAAGTTTTTAGAGGACCTGAATGTAGTGGTGAATTACAATCTCATACTGCTCCTTCAGACTAGCAAAATATACCAGTTCTTCAACCCTACCGTAGCTGCAGAAAAATACATTACTTGAAACCTTATATGGAAATACTCTCAACATACAAAAAGCACAACGAAGAGAAGATGAAAAAAAAACAAAGGTTTTTAACTTATATATAATGATTATGAAAATCCATGCAAGGGACCAAGTAATTATTACTTGAGGTCAGTCAAAAGTCTGTCCGTCATTACTACACAGTGTATTATGATTAAAGAAAAAGTTCTACTAAAGAGAAGTGTCATATGACCAATAAATGTAACAACTAATTACAAATCATTTATACTTTTATAATGGCTCATGGTCCCAAATCAACTCAGTTGGTGAAAGCCTTGGCCCTGGCTATTGATTCCAACAGGTGTTTTGACATTCATAAAGTGCACTATTTGCTTGTATCAAAATAAAGTTTTAATGCTAGAAACTGTATCTTCAAAAAAAGTAACAAGGGTAAATACGGGAAAAAAAAGAATTAGCAAAATGCCTACCAATAAGTTCTAATGCCAACAGCTAATCAAAATCCAGCTGCTGTTCGTATCCTCAAACAAAAAACAGAATGTAAATGCACAACCAGCAAGTTGATTTGTCAATACCTTGATGTTACAACAAATATCCTAGGCAATCAAATGCTCCTGCCATTAAAATCCAGACCAAAATGAAACCACTATAATGTTCTAAAGTCCCTATGCTAATCAACAGGAGTCCTGAATGGAGACAGATAATGTTGAGACAGCAGGAAGAAAGTCATAATCACATGTTTAGTGACTAGCAATTTACAGTAAACAATGGTAACAAAGATCAATATGAATTAGCCAACAAGTTGCAATAAATGTAAAAAGAAATTTCACTTAGGTTACCTCTCCAATAGTCTCATTGTAGTTGCTTCATCCAAGACATCCTTGCTGTCACTAAGGAAAGCACGAAATTCTTGAATGATCAATTGGTACTCAGAGCTATGATTCTCCGAGGCACTATCTTCTTCCAGAAGTATCCGATTTATCTAAACATAATTGAAATGTATAATAAGTGACAAATTTACAAATCCAAAAATCAATTCTAGTGGCATATACTTATGCATCAACTAGATTTGCCTTTGAAACAGTACAATTTGAATTTCCATGATTTAGAGTTTATATGCAGCAACTCAAGTTTTGTTACCAACATATGTAGTGGACAGCACAACTTATGCAGCAAGTAAATAAGGAATTTATAATAATGCATGCCAGAGTTTAGTCAAAAGGTGTTCTGATGCTTTTGCACCAATTCTTGTTCTTAGTAAGCATGACATGGTGCTTCGTATGAGCAGGCTTTTGATGTAGAAAATAGAACAATAGGAAAAGAATTTACTGTACACATGATTTTGAAGAAATATAATGCCTCGTAACAACTTAAAGTTCAAAAAAAATAAATAAATAAAAATTATACTTCATCAAGAGTAATGCATGAAAAGAAACAAAACCTTGTCCAAGTATAGTTCAGTTGCCCATGTGGAAATCATTGTTATCTGGCATTTATCATCCTTCGTTAAATTGTCAAGCTTCCGCAATAAGAAAGTTCTCAAAGCATCCTGCAAACAAGCAAAGAAAGCCAAGAATTTCTCAATGTGCGTCCCAATTTCCAAGAGACAGCATTTCAGTTAAAATATTGTATATTGCGGATTCAGATAATTTTTAGCATGCATCAAAATTTTTGTCAAGAGCCTATCTCTATCAAAAGTCAATGAGTTTTATATATCTGTCTGTAAATAGAACCTGCAACTATGAATCATATTTTGCATGCCATTTTCAAAGATCTTATAACAAGCATAGCCATATATGTGAACTAGATTAAGGATGTCGAAATAATTCTAGGTCATTAGACAAGTCATGATCACACTAATGTGGATTTACAGTACTAGATCAACATTATTCTCAAAATATAATATTAACATCGCATGAACCAACCTCCTAAAGAAAGGACAAACAAAGATTGAATACTTTAGAAACACAAACAGTTTATTCTGATTAATTTCCTATAATATGCTAATCATGATAAAAATAATAATTACACACTTACCTGTTCGCTTGCACTAATAAACTTCAAAGTGATTTCCTCGAATGATAGTATATAGTTTATCTGCATAACACCTCCAGTCAATTTTAGTTTGTCTTGAATAGAACATGGAGGGAAAAAAAAAGGTTAACTACATCAAAATCTGAATTTCACAATAACTACTTCAATCTCTGCCAACTCTTGCAATGCACATACTCTGTGTGTGTGCGTTTGTGTTTAATAGTAACTCAAATGTGTAGTAATACTTATGCTAAAGAATATGATAGTTCTAAATGCTTCTTGCTTCATGTATTAAATCTAACCATGGGAAAATAAATCATTTAAAAAAGTATTGGTTTTTTTTATCAATAATTCTTTTTACTTATATGAGAGCTGATTGTGCTCCAAGGGACCAAATGGAGGATGTGATAATGCAAAATGACAAAGAAGAGAGAAAGGAATATAGTCATGTATATGGAACACACACTCCACAATCAGAAAGAATGCATTGATATCAAGTTAGATGAAGAGTAATACAGTAATGATAACATAAATGAAGAAACAGACACATTGAAGTAATTAAACTGTGAGTTATATTAAGATAAGAAAATTTACTTTTGCGTAGAAAGATGCAGCTCGCAGGAAATCCCTGGAGGCAAATGCAGCATCTGCCTGAATACAAAATCACTCCAGTTATATAATAGTCACATTACAGAAATTACTGCTTATATAGATGCATTTGAAATTAATAGTAGCATAATTCAATAATTTTGTTAAGATAGTAGCTAATGTTAATACTTGACAAGAAAATAACCCTTATTTTAGTGGCAATGAGGTTTTTCCAATATTACCTGCAATAGATATACTTGATCTCTCTGGAGTGGGTCACGACAATTTGCTAAAGCTGCAGCATATTCTTTCATGTCTAGATACACTTTCCACATGTCTCGGCCTTCGTCATTAACAGACACCTATATTATGTTCAATTTAAAAGCATGAACACAAGTATTGCTGAAATTTAAAAAAAAAAAAAAAAAACTGAAAAGATGAAGTCACTATTGGGCATAAACCTGGAATATAGAATTTTGATCATAAGCATAAAACAAGCCAGCAGTCGCATCACTACATAATCCAATAATATCCCTTGAAACTGATTCTGATGTTTGATCAAACTGAAGCTCTTCTATGATTTGCTCACTGATTCTGTTCACAACCTACAAAAAAATTAAACAACAAGTTTAAAGGCTTGAAGACATGCAAATGCTAACACAAGGAATCCCATGTAAAATGGAAATGGAGCCTAATTTGAAAATCGAAGAAAATTCTCAGCTGATTGGAACCATAAGAATCAGCAAAAAAGGAGGCAATTTAAAAGCCTCCTGTCTAGCAATAGTTTACAAAAAAACAAAAATATTTAACAAAAGCCCTTGTCTGTTAAGATAAAAGTAAACAACAGTCGACATGATGAAGAACAACATTAATCATGAGTGCTCATTACAACACACCTTAACTTTATTTCCAATAAGAAGCAAGAAATGAAATTCGGAAACTGCCATTGAAGTTGGTTTAATTGCATCAGCACCCTCAACTAGTTTTGAATAGCCCAGAAGAGCCTTGTTCTCTACAAAATTTTCATCTCCATTTGGATAACTGCCCAAACAGTTGCCATCAAAAAATTATAAGAAAAGAATTAATAACAGAACAAACTGCATATGTCAACAAAATATAATCGAGTTGTTCCCAACAGTGAACTACAAAAATTTGCCAGTAGACAAGATTTGCTGTTTACTAAATTACATATTTTCTTTTATAAAAAAAAGGCGTCAGATAAAGATATATCTGGACTACCAATGGTTCTGTTAATGTACAAGGAAGAAAGGGTAAAAAATGGTTCTCTACCTATGCTGCGCTCCGAAATTTAGGCCTCCATGATAAATGCCTGCTCCAGAGAGCCATGCAAAATGCACAGCTCTTCTTTGCTTGATAAAGAAATGCAACTCACTGAAAGATTGTGAACAGACAGCTTCATAGTGAAAGAGTTGAAGAAAACTCAGGTTTTTTTGCTCCAGCCATTTATAAATATAGATTACTTAAAAGGAAAATACTAGCCTGTTTGGTATTTCCCCAGGTAGTTCCATAAAATGCACTGCACGTTCCAAATAACTAGCAAAGACCGTCTGGGAATGAAACAGCAAATTAGCATAGAAACAAAGTTATATTAACCAATTAAAAAAAAAAAAGTAAGGGTCTAATAACTTTCATAATAAATAAGAGTTGATCACAAAAAGGTCTTAAACATACCTCCAGCAATCCAATTCCAGTAAATGAATAAAGTCGTGTGGGAGTCACGGCCATCACATAATATCTTGTTCCATTGCCTAAGTTGGCTGTTTCCATCTGCACATATCATAACATTAGCAATTTCTTAATACAGATTCTGAACAATTTCATCCAAGATGCCATTTTTTTTCCATAAAAGAAAGCAGCAAAAGAGGAACAATAACCTGCAAACCCATGAAAGCTTCGGGAAGTTCATTTAATTGAAAGAGAAACTTTATATACTTCTCTCTTTTATCCTTTTCATCAACAGCAATCTCATAAAGTTGTCCATTATCTGTCCCTAAAATGACTTCTTTCGTAGAAGCTACATTTAAAAAAAACAACAATCCCTAAATAAATAATCTTATCATCAAAATAAATCAACTAAAAGCAAGACGAGCCCAAAAAAAGGAAAAGAAAATACCTTCAGTAATCAATTGTCTATTCCAAGCAACAGCATTGACAACAAGACCTTTCAATTTAGCGAAAACACGAGGTCTATTCCATTTAGCATGAGTATAGTAAGTTTCAGCACCTCCACTACCAACCACTGTTGCAATACAGTGACTACCTCCAGGATCGACAAACACACTGTGTATGCATTGCTCTCCAGGTCTTCCCGCAGATAGATCAATATCTTTCAATCACATTTCCAAAATTTACAAAATTAAACACCTAATTCAATCCAAAAATTAATTCAGAGAGATTAGAGCTGGTTTTTTACATTACCATAAGAATCTCCAACGCCGAAATCGTGTCTAATTACCCATCCTTTGCTGGTTCCTATTACGATCACATCATTTCCTGCTGCCATACATGTAATTACTCCTCTCCCTTTCGCCGCGTATCTTTCTAGAAGATCGACGGTGAACACCTGCCTCCCTTGATCCATCTCTTTTAGTGCTGTTTAGCTCTGGTCGGAGTTTCTGAACATCGCTGGGAAAGTTCACACACCTTTGTTGCCAAAAATACTAATCTATTTCTTTCCACGACGTCGTTTCGTATCTTAAAACGCACCGTTTTGAGTGGTCGCTCGTACTATGGGCTGCTTGTGGACTTGACGGACGCTCCTTCTGGGCCCCATTGCTTGAACCGAACCCATACCCGATGCATTAAGATCAAAATAAGCTTTAAATCAAATCGGAGCGTCTATAGAAGCCGTTTTTTCATCAGGCGGCTGAGATTCCACCAACTCTTAACGTATACATCTCTCCCCAACGGTCGAAAAATCTTAAGAACTAATACCCAATACCAAAGATTCAATTTTTTTTTCTATTTCTACATCTCCACCATTTTTCTCTGTAATCTTTTCTCAAGAAAATTCCTTTCAGAGTACAAGTGACCAAAAAAAGACCTAAGCTTTATCTTTTTCAAGAAACACCATTTTTACAATAAGAAGAGCAATGAGTAGTCTCCTTCAATACCCAGATGCGGTTAGCCCACGAGAGCTCCAAGTATGGAACAATGCGGCATTCGACAATGGCGAATCAGAGGATTCAATGGGGTTTAAGTCATCCTCTTGGTGGACTCAGTCGCTTGAATCCAGTTGCAGTAAAGAAAACATGAGTCCTGTTTTCGAGAAATCCCCTGTTCCTCTCAAATCTTCATTGATACCCATCAAGGCTCTTAACTCCAATAGCATCATTGCTAACGCCCAAGGGAATAACGGTAGTAATACTAATAAAAATCCATTGAAGATAGTCCTCAAACAAGATGGTTTGGTGTCCAAGATTGCGGTTCAAGAAGAAGAGAGATGGATAGATAAGGAGATTGAAGAGATTGAGAAGGAAATTGGCCGCTTATCATCAAGGCTCGAAGCGCTTAGGCTTGAAAAGGCAGAGAAGAATCTGAAAAATATTGAAAGAAGAGGCAAAATTGTGCCAGCGAAATTCATGGAGCCAAAACAGACTGTTAAGATTGAAGAGCCACCAAAGATTAATCGGAGAGGAGTGAGTTTGGGGCCATCTGAGATTTTTTCGGCAAGTAAGGCTAGGTTGTTGAGTAAGCAAGAAATGGCTACTCCTCAATCTTCAAAGAATCGCAGGAAATCTTGCTTTTGGAAGCTTGGAGAAATCGATGAGTTGAAAGCAACAAAAGAAAGAGGGAAGAGCTTAAGTGTAAGTCCAAGATCGCGCAAAAATGCCTCCAAGATTCAAGCTCCAAAGATGGCTGCGACTACTTTAGGGTCAAGAAAGTCGGTGAAGAAAGAAGATAGTGTTCTTGCTTCAATTCAGCCCAAGACGCTGTTCAAAGATGGAGAAAAAAAATCAGTGCCTTCTAAGAAACCAGTGAAACCAGGAAGGGTTGTACCAAGTAGGTATAATCAGATTGCTACCAATCAGTCTAATGGGAATTTCCCTGCAAGTGAAGCAAGGAAAAGGTCTTTGCCTGATAGTGACAAGGAAGATGCAAATAAGAGGCGTGCTTCACGGGAAAATGGGGTGAATCAGAGGGTAGGGAGTAGCAGCAAAGCGAAGAAGAAGTGGGAAATTCCAAGTGAATTGGTAGTGTTCAAGAGTGATGATGCAATGGTGGAGGAGTCCTTGATATCTAATTCGTTGACGGCTGATGTCTTACCAAAGATCAAGACGTTTAGATGTGTCAATGAGACTCCAAGAGACTCCGGTGCTGCAAAAAGGGTGGCTGATTTGGTTGGGAAGAAATCTTTCTTTAGTATTGATGAAGAGGAAGAGAAAGCAGGGGATTCTGTTTGTTGTCAAGCTTTGAAGTTTGATTTTGAAGAAGATGATGACAATGAAGCTTAGCTTGTTCATTTTAATTTTCTCTATTGTTTACTGTTGAATGTTGAAAATCCATAACACTTGTTATGGTTTATGGTGCTTCTGCCTAAATGGGGTTGTAAGAATTTTCGGTTAACTTGATTTCTGCTATGCAATAATAGGATAAGCTTGTCTCTTGCTTTTGGTTGACGGTAAAACTATGTGCAGCTATATCAATATGAAACCTTTTGTTCACTATATCAATGTGTGCAGCTATATCCCTTTAAATCATTTCGTTTAGTTTGTTTTTGCTTATTCAAGGATGCTGGAATTTCATTAGTTTGGTTCTGACAAATGTTGAGCCATGCTTGAGTCAAGAAAGTAGCTCTATGATCAGGGGCGAAAAAAGTTGCTTTAAGACGGCTATTTGTCAAGGGGTAGCATTTTGTAATCACAGGGGTATTTTAGATATTTCATAATTATTTTATTTTATGTAATTATAGAGGAGTGATGGCTGGAACATTGTGATGTCTCCTCCTACCACAGGCCATTGTGCTCCTTATGCTCTTTAGGGGGGAGTGACTAGTCATTGAAGGCCTAGGGCCGGAGATCTAGGCACTATAGATGCTGGGTGTGTGCACTTCTCTTGGGTAGGTTCCCCCTGCCTACACCTTGGGGAGCACAGTGTCTAAATCGATATATTGCCTTCTATGATGAATAACATAAATAGCCTTTATCTTCTTATCGTGTGCCTTGTCGCTTGCGCTTATGATTGTTGTCTTGCTCTCGCCCTTTGGGCTATTATGTTGGCTTTGCATATCTTGACTCGGATACTAATATATTTTTCCTTGTGCTTACAGAATTACTAATCTGTCCCTGAGGTTGGCTTGTTAGAAGGTGTTCTAAACAAATGCCGCACGGTCCCTTTTTGTGAAGTTTTTACGGGTCCGTGACAATTAACTGTAGTATATATATATATTCATATAAAGAAACTGGACCGATGCTTAAATATTATAGAAAGTTTTATATTACCGGACGAAATAGGCCACAAACAAACACCCTACACCTATATATATAGCTAGGTGGAATTTTCAACTGAAATATTTGCGAAAGGATAGCAAAACTATGTGGCTATTATTATGTAATAATTCAAAATTATGTGATTATTAATATAATTATTTTTAATTATTATTATTTTTATTAATATTATTGATATTTTTTTATTATTAGTATTATTATCATTATTATTATTTTATTATTATTATTATTTTATTATTATTATTTTT